>JARYHS010009534.1:0-36228 GCA_031002005.1 Vandiemenella viatica | reverse complement strand
ATAAGAGGAGTATTTCTGTTTAGTTAATTCTAGATCTGCTGTCAGAGAAAATCTTCTTACTACAAAGGAGGCACTGCTTAACATCTTCAGTAGTATTTGTGATATGTTCTTGCCAACTGAGTTTCTCATCTATTTGAATTCTGAGGAATTTTATACTCTTTGTTTCTGAGATAGTGTTATTTTTATAGCTTATATGTAAATCCTGCTGCACTTTAAACCTAATATAATGTGTTTTATCAAAATTTAATTTTAATGAGTTTGCCTTAAACCAATTATTTACTTCAGTAAGTACAGCATTTTCAAGTTCTAGATTACTGTTTGGTGTTTTTTCAGTAAAATATAATATAAATATATAAAATATAATATCATTTATAAAAATAATAATATGATAAAATTAATGGTATAATATAAATATTATTATTATTTGACATCATATGATATTGTCGTCTTACTGTAACCATTTACAATATATTACATTTTTGTTGGTTTTTTCCCCCTGCCTATTACCCACTAATCAACCTTATCTCCAGCTGTCGTTTTCCATCATCCATGTAGTCAAATTTGGAAGGTTTACACATGTCACATGTTTCATCACCCTTCTATGTAATTAAGGGTTCTGCCGAAATGTGAATTTTGTTCCTCTTTTTTGTGTTGTCACAACCATCCTGCCTTTAAGCCTGGAAAGTAATGGGTTTGTTTTCTGCTTAATTTTGTTTTGTTATAGTGATTATATATATTTTCCTTCACAACATGAAAATAATGGTCCAGAAGAATTGCTTCAATTCTGTGAGATTCTAGCAAAAGAATAAAAACATAGCTTTTTTTGGCCTGTTGTTTTGAACCATCTTTGTAGTTGACTTGGCATGAAATAAATACTGTTAAGGGATCTTTGTTCTGCTAAATATTATTTACATCTCTTTTTTTTCAGAGTTTACCTTTGCAAGCAGTGGCAAGAGTTGAAAGTTTTCAATGATCATACTGCTATGGCAACTGGAGTACGTTTTGGTCGACATTCACAATATATTGCATCAACCAGTATGGACAGGACTCTTAAACTGTACGGAATTTAGTCCAGAATTCAGACTCATCGAGGTATTATAATTAATTTGTGTTTTAGCACAACCAGTGTGTATAAAGTCTAGTTCAATACAAATGAACATTTGTTATACTGGTGCTGGATTTTTCATAACACATAAGATTTGAGAATAGCCCAATTGTTATTTGTTAAATGTGCATTAAGCTCCACCTCACCCATTTTTTTCATCAGTACTATGATATTCTCAACCTGCAATCCACAGACCACTGGTGGTCTGCAAAGATGGTTCAGATGGTCAGCAGGCAGAGTAATATAAATTTAGATACCGTATTTGTACTGTATAAGGCTATAAGTGAGTAAAAGCTATATAAACTCAATTTTTTAAATGCACTGAACTTTTCAATGACCTGGCAAAAATATGGCATATCAAGTTGGAATCAAAAAGAGCATCTTTCATTAAAGGTTTAAATTAATGACTGTTTTCACAGTAGGTGTGAGAGATTGTAACACATAGTGGGTCTGTAACATAAGAGTGCTGTCAGGTGTTGTTTCTTATATTTATTTTTTTCATCTAGGTCGGTGATATAGTGCAGCATCCAGCCTATTATAGCATTATTTATTATTCATTTTGTTACTAATTATTAAGAGTCTGACAATATCTAAATAACTTTTAATGGTTTACTTCCAGTTTCATAACTGTTTCCGCAGAAATTCAAAACATTATTTTAGATTTATTATATTACTAGTTAACCTGACAGTCGTTGTCCTGTCTAAATCTCAGTGTTTGTTTTGTGATCATTTTGTAAATTTGAGAAAAGCTGTTGAAAATGTGTAAACAAAACAAAAATGAAAAAAAAACAACATATTTTTGATTCAACATTGTATTTATTAACAATCGTGTCCATGGTTATTCAGTTTGGAGAGGAGTACATTCAGAAGTACGCCAATACACAGAATAATGACATTGAAATACTGACTATCGAGTTGAGTAACTGCACGTCACGTCAATCTACAAGCTACCAAATGTGAATTTCCAATTCAATCCACCAGCAAATTTCTGCAGTCAGACTTCACGTATTGTAGCTGGTGACTTTAACAGCCATTGCAGCATTTGGGGATACGAGAATGGGGAAGCCGTACTAAAGTGGGCAGAACATCATAAGATGACTCTTCTTCATGACAGTAAACTCCCACATTCTTTTAACAGTGGAAAATGGAAATGTGGTTATAACCCTGATCTACTGTTCGTAAGTGATGCCCTGGCCCCCCATTGTACCAAAACATTTTCACAACCAATACCTAACACCCAATCGACCAATATACATTCAGACATTTGCAGCAATCAGACCATTGAAGATTCCATTCCGACAAAGGTTCCTTTCAATAAAGCTAATTGGACAGCTTTTACTGAAAATTTAGATTATATGATTTCAAAAATAGTACCTTTGCCTAAACACTATAATGACTTGTAGAGGCTGTGGAAACAAGTTGCCGTCTTTCAATTCCTAGAGGTTGCCGCACAGTGTATATTCCAGGCATGAATGAAGAGGTTTCACCTCTCCTGCAGGAATATCTGAGGCTCTTTGAAGAAAACCCTTTTAGCCAGGAAACTGTAGGATCTGGGTTAATACTGTGCTCCGCACTTTCAAAGACTAAGCAAGAATGTTGGATTGAGACCATGTAAAACATGGATCTGTCTAAAAAATAGCCGAAAGACTTAGCAATGATCCATGTGTAACCAATACACATGCTAATGTAACACCCAACCAAATAGCACATCAACTATTACTGAATGACAAAGGAGGAAGACTCAGAAGAAGAGACAGGAGTAAGATAGTAAGACAAACACAAGTAGAAACAAAAGATCTCTCTACATAATTTCAAATGAATAGCTTTCAAATGAATGACGAAAGCTATTAAAATGTGCAAAACTGCTAAAGCAACAGGACGATATAACTGTGGAGCAGATTAAACATTTTGTGCCGTTGCAGTGGAATGCCTTTTGCGTCTTTACAACAGCTACCTCTAAGGCAAACAGATACCTTCTTAGGTAGTTATTGCCATATTGAAACCTGCGAAAGACTCTTCTATTCCCAAAAACTATCGCCCTATTTCTCTGTTATGCCATCTCTACAAGATATTTGAAAAGACGCTGCTTAATCATCTGAGCCCAAAAATCAAACCGAAACTGATTCACCAGCAAGCGGGTTTCAGACCTAACAAAAACTGCACCACACAAGTCCTCAACCTGACTCAGCACATTGAGTATGGTTTTGAGCTAGTGCTGATCACAGGAGTGGCCTTTGTAGACCATTCTGCAGCGTATGACACTACAGCATAACATTCTGTTGCATAAACTATATCATCTCACAAACGATTTTGAATTTACAGAAATCATCCAAATTTTACTTCAAAACCGAAGGTTTTACATCAAATTTCAGGGCAACAAAAGTCGATGTAGAACACAAAAAAATGGGCTACCCCAAGGAAGTGTCCTGCACCGTCATTATTCAACATTTACACTAATGATCAACCCCTGCCACCAATGACTCGAAGTTTTTATCTTTGCAGATGATTTAGCACTAGCAGTACAAGCCAAAGATTTTGAAACAGTAGAGGAGTGTTTAAGTAATGGTTTATGAGCTTTCACCTCCTATGAAGACAATCAGTTGAAACCGAATCCATCCAAAACTCAACTATGCGCCTTCCATTTACAAAACAGACATGCCAACAGGAAACTGAAAGTTAGATGGGAGGGTGTAGAACTAGATCACTGTTTCAATTCAAAATATCTCTGAGTTACACTAGATCGCTTCCTCACTTACAAAAAGCACTGCTTAAATACAAAAGGCAAAGTTTCAGCCCACAACAATATCCTGAGGAAACTCACAGGAAAAGTATTGGTGCACATCCCACAGTGTTCCAATCATCAGCTCTTGCACTGTGTTATTCTGCTGCAGAAAATGTCTGTCCCGTTTGGTACAAGTCTGCTTATGCCAAACAAGCAGACATAGTAATATCTTGGTTCTCCGGGTGGAGCCGCGTCGATTTGTTAAAACCTAACGTTTCTGCCATCTTGCTGTGGCTTTCATCAGAGGACTGCTTGTAAGTTTGCCGCTATCGCCTTATATAGCAGGAGCGCTAGCCGCCGCGGTGACGTCACCGCGCCCAGTGTAGGCGGTAGGATGGGGCCGTTCGACTTCGGTTTTTCTGAGCAAGTATGACCAAATATGGTCAAGTTGTAAACCATTGTCGGCATTAATGTTGTTGGGCTGTTTTTGAATTTCTAGCGCTTCTCTTATGCGCCTAGGCCACCATCTGCTTTCAGTGGCTATAACGCTTGTCTTATCGAATAAAATTGAATGGCCGCTATCGGCTGAATGTAGAACTACAGCGGACTTGCTTGCGTCATTATTTTTAAAATGCCTGATGTGTTCATTGAGCCTCTCCTTAACAGTGCGTCCGGTTTCCCCAATGTAAACCTTGCCGCAGCTACAAGGAATTTCATATACTCCTGGTGTTTGCAAATGTTCTCTCTTGTCTTTAACGCTGGTCAGGATGCTGGATAATTTCCTGGGGGCTTTGTATACGGGACGGATATTCTTCTTTTTAAGTAGCCGACCAATTTTATCCGTAACTCCTTGGATGTATGGCAGAACGGCCACTGCCTTGTCAGGTGGTTTTTCTTTTCCGCCGATGATTCTGCAGTGCGAGACAAAGTGGAGCGATCCAGGCATGCCAAGGCTTTATTACAGGTAGCCACGCTATATCCGTTGGCTAGAAATGTCTCCTTTAAACTTCTCTTTTCAGCGGCCATACTCTCTTCGTCACATACCACGGATGCGCGGAGTGTTAATGTTTTTAAAATTCCACTTTTGATCGCTGGATGATGGTGAGAGTCGGCGTGGAGGTACCGATTAGTATGAGTTGGTTTTCGGTAAACTCGGTGGCCCAAGGAGCCATCATCATTTCTTGTAACTAAAACATCCAGGAACGGGAGTTTGTTGTCGCTTTCAATCTCCATTGTGAACTTGATCTTATCATGGGCACTATTCAAATGATCGAAGAAGACGTGAAGCGATTCTATTCCATGGGGCCAGATGACAAAAGTATCATCCACAAATCTCACCCACAGCGACGGTTTCAGGGGGGCGTTCTGGATAACTTCATCTTCGAAGGTTTCCATATATAAGTCGGCGACTACTGGAGACAGTGGGCTTCCCATGGCGGCTCCTTCCTTCTGTTGGTAGAATTGATTCTTGTACTGGAAGAAGGTAGTTTTCAGGCAGAAGTCCGTAAGCGAAGCCCATTCCAGTGGCAAGTTGAGCGATTCTAATCGCTCTCTGATTATATTAATGACCTCGTTTACTGGCACATTTGTAAAAAGAGACGTGACGTCGAAGCTGACAAGAATTTCATTTTCTTCTAGTCGTCTGTTCCTGATGATTTCAATGAAGTGGGAGGAATTTTTGATGGTGGAGGAAGAGTTCTTTAAGATCTTCAACTTTTCTGCTAAGTATCTGGCCAATGGATGCGTAGGAGATTGGAGAGCGCTGACGATAGGTCTCAGAGGTACACCGTCTTTGTGGATTTTTGGAAGGCCATAAAATCTAGGAGGGAGATTGTTGGAAGTAGTTAATCTTCTCTTCGCCTCAGGTTCAATTGATGTTGCTTCGCGTATTTTGGTGGCTACGAGGCGTCTAATCTTTTGTAGGGGGTTGATTCTTAATTTCTCATACGTCTCGTCTTGCAAAAGCGTCTCCACCTTCCGATGGTATTCGTCAGAATACATGACAACAGAAGCGTTGCCTTTGTCAGCAGGTAAAATAACTATATCATCCCTCTCTTTTAACTGCCGAAGGGCAATACGTTCTTCTCTAGTGATGTTCGGTGCAGGTGGCCTTGCAGTTGATAAAATCTTCGCCGTGGCGCTTCGGATCTCGTATGCATCGTCAGCTGTTAGGCAGGAGACAGAGGACTCCACTGCAGCAATCACCTCGTCCGTCGGTATTTTGGCCGGTGTTATAGCGAAGTTTAGTCCTCTAGCGAGAACTGAACTGGTAGCGGCGTCTAATTCTTCCTCAGTGAGGTTGACTACACACCGCTCTGAAACATTTGCTTGCTGCTGGGGATGCTGCTGATCTACTAATTTCGAAAATTTCATGATTTGCCTCTTCCTCGTTTTTTCAAAGGCGTCGTATGCTTGATTCCACGACAGTTGATCTAGCTTGGTCCAGTCACTGGCGCTTAAGACGTTACTGAGGAATAAGTGCAGGTTGAAGATTTTCACTTCCAATGCTGCTAACTCTCGTCGCGTTTGGTGGATACGTTCACGGAGCAGTGCCTGAGAGCTCTTCTTCAGAATGCGGCGAGCTGTAGGCGTTTGCACATGATGCTTAATCATGACAAAAGCTGGGAGGACGTCTTTATCACGGCATCTACAAAGAAAGGCTAGATGGCTAAGCCTCATGTTCCTCTTCTGCCGTAGTGATGCAAACAGTCTAGTTTATTTTTACCTGCTGACAAAGGCAACGCTTCTGTTGTCATGTATTCTGACGAATACCATCGGAAGGTGGAGACGCTTTTGCAAGACGAGACGTATGAGAAATTAAGAATCAACCCCCTACAAAAGATTAGACGCCTCGTAGCCACCAAAATACGCGAAGCAACATCAATTGAACCTGAGGCGAAGAGA
The DNA here is from genome assembly GCA_031002005.1 of Vandiemenella viatica. Taxonomy (NCBI): domain Eukaryota; kingdom Metazoa; phylum Arthropoda; class Insecta; order Orthoptera; family Morabidae; genus Vandiemenella; species Vandiemenella viatica. The sequence continues at coordinate 29,497 of JARYHS010009534.1, read as the reverse complement.
AGATTAACTACTTCCAACAATCTCCCTCCTAGATTTTATGGCCTTCCAAAAATCCACAAAGACGGTGTACCTCTGAGACCTATCGTCAGCGCTCTCCATCTCCTACTCATCCATTGCCAGATACGTAGCAGAAAAGGTTGAAAGATCTTAGAGAACTCTTCCTCCACCATAAAAAATTCCTCCCACTTCTTGAAATCATCAGGAACAACGACTAGAAGAAAATGAAAATTCTTGTCAGCTTCGACGTCACGTCTCTTTTTACAATTGTGCCAGTAAACGAGGTCATTATATAATCAGAGAGCGATTAGAATCGCTCAACTTGCCACTGGAATGGGCTTCGCTTACGAGTTCTGCCTGAAAACTATCCTTTCTTCCAGTACAAGAATCAATTCTACAACAGAAGGAAGGAGCCGCCATGGGAAGCCCACTGTCCTCCAGTAGTCGCCGACTTATATATGGAAACCTTCGAAGGATGAAGTTATCCAGAACGCCCCCCTGAAACCGTCGCTATGGGTGAGATTTGTGGATGACACTTTTGTCGTCTGGCCCCATGGAATAGAATCGCTTCACGTCTTCTTCGATCATTTGAACAGAGCCCATGATAAGATCAAGTTCACAATGGAGATTTAAAGCGACAAAAAACTCCCGTTCCTGGATGTTTTAGTTACAAGAAATGATGATGGCTCCTTGGGCCACCGAGTTTACCGAAAACCAACTCATACTAATCGGTACCTCCACGCCGACTCTCACCATCATCCAGCGATCAAAAGTGGAATTTTAAAAACATTAACACTCCGCGCATCCGTGGTATGTGACGAAGAGAGTATGGCCGCTGAAAAGAGAAGTTTAAAGGAGACATTTCTAGCCAATGGATATAGCGTGGCTGGCTGTAATAAAGCCTCGGCATGCCTGGATCGCTCCACTTTGTCTCGCACTGCAGCATCATCGGCGGAAAACAACAAACCACCTGACAAGGCAGTGGCCGTTCTGCCATACATCCAAGGAGTTACGGATAAAATTGGTCGGCTACTTAAAAAGAAGCATATCCGTCCCGTATACAAAGCCCCCAGGAAATTATCCAGCATCCTGACCAGCGTTAAAGACAAGAGAGAACATTTGCAAACACCAGGAGTATATGAAATTCCTTGTAGCTGCGGCAAGGTTTACATTGGGGAAACCGGACGCACTGTTAATGGAGAGGCTCAATGAACACATCAGGCATTTTAAAAATAATGACGCAAGCAAGTCCGCTGTAGTTCTACATTCAGCCGATAGCGGCCATTCAATTTTATTCGATAAGACCAGCGTTATAGCCACTGAAAGCAGATGGTGTCCTAGGCGCATAATAGAAGCGCTAGAAATACAAAAACAGCCCAACAACATTAATGCCGACAATGGTTTACAACTTGACCATATTTGGTCATACTTGCTCAGAAAAACCCAAGTCGAACGGCCCCATCCTACTGGGCGCGGTGACGTCACCGCGGCGGTTAGCGCTGCTACTATATAAGGCGATAGCGGCAAACTTACAAGCAGTCCTCTGATGAAAGCCACAGCAAGATGGCAGAAACGTTAGGTTTTAACAAATCGACGCGGCTCCACCCGGAGAACCAAGATATTACATACAGTGACCGCGGAAGCCTTCGTAATCATTTCTAGGTATTGTGGGCAGGAAGGCGGGCTGGGCACGCGGCGGCCGGCGGTCCCCGGTTCGGAGCTCAGACGGACATAGTCGCGGCAACAATCACTCTTGCCGGCCTCGGTAGCGTAGGGGCTAGAGTGCTAGCTCCGCGTACCGAAGGCCGCCGGTTCGAATCCGGCCGCGGGCATGGATGTTTAAGTGTTGTGTGTCTGTGTGATTGTCCTGTCCGTCCTGTGGCGTCCATACATTGGAAAAATACAATATATATGATGAATTATACACTGGAAGCTTCAAAAATTACATAATTACATTGAGCTGGCTGTATGGCCTTCGTTGCCAAATGCCTTTTAAAAAAAAAAAAAAAAAAAAAAAAAAATCACTCTTGCGACTGACTCCCGGTTAGCCACGCGTACCGATAGCATGATCGCTTACCTAGGCTTACCAGCCAGGCAACGACCTCAATGTTCTATCCGTGTTCTTGAACATTTGGCACGTGAGAGCAGTTCACGTTTTACTGTCGTCAGCCAATGACCTAATACTTCCATCAATTTCTCGAAGCCTCTTACACGCGACTGCTTGTGTGAACGACCAGCCAATTTGCTGAATCGTTGAGCGAGCGTAACCTACTTGCCACGCTCCGGGCAACGCCCGTCGCTGCCCATGCTTGCCGGCTGCCTCAACTCAATACAACAATTTTATCCATACTATAATTAGCCTATTACACAAGGACCCCACATAAATAGTTAATATCGTAGAATTTTCAATCAATGTTTTTTTTTTTAATTTAATAAGTTGTGGATTCAAAGGCTTTGTTTGGAATAAGATTAAATAAATGTTAAGGAATACCTTGTTAATTGGAAAACAGATCCCATAGCAGCCGGCTGGACTGTTACAAGTTCGAGCTCTTAATCATATCCGGGAATGAAGTTAAGGAAGTTATTAAGATTAAGGGATGCTCGCGCGTTCAACTTTTCGACTGATGATCGTAGCCGTGCCGTTGCAATCAAACACCCTTATCAAAAGTCCGTGGAAATACAAACTCAAAAAGTATAATAACAATGTAATGTAGGCGTACATATTAAGATAAAAACACCAAAACTCGCAATAGAGAAAGATTTAAAACACAATATCGATTATTCACACACACATGTGAGCAGGAATACAGCAACTCAATTGTTATAGCGCTTCACTAATCAGATCTTTCCCCGCCACGCTAGGCGATCGAGCTGAAATAAAGTTTTTTTTAAAGAAATACTCTAAACAGCAAATTAAATAAAACGAATTAAAAAATAGAGTTAACATTGAATTACAAATACACCTATCTCAATTTAGCCCCACTACTGCCACGGGTGGCGACAATCGAGGCGGTTGCGAAATAATTTTCCAATGGGCTGAAATCTCACAGTTTTTATCCCGGCTCGGAAAATTCATAGATCCGCCATTGCTTACTTTTAAACAGAACGTTAATACTCGTATCTTTATTCCACCTCTGCTCGCTGTTTACACATGAATTTATCTTACCTAAGTTTCTGGACACGAAGGTTAGGGAATTTTAGTTGGTATTTCAGTTGCACGACAGTGACTTCGATCTACATTCATACTCCTCGCCCCCAGTATACTGCAACCTTATGTTACAAGATTAGCTCCTTATCTTCCATTAATAAAGCATCAAGACAGTTGCAAATACGGCAATATTGAAGTGTAGTATATTGAGGGATTTTAGTTATAGGATATTGTAATTTTTACTCGGGATAATTTTTCTCAAGCTACAGCCATGTAATTTAATTCCACCTGACGCAGCATAGTCCAAGGTTAACATGTTCTCTTCCCGTGAGAAGAGGCCTCCCCTCCAGGGTACATTCAAAAAGCCCTTAGTAAGGAGTTTTAAACGAATAGAACTAATGTCACATAACTTCCCCCACTCCGCTTCAACGCGCGAGAGTCTATTCGTCGAGCCTCTGGATGGAGCACGGTGCTCGTAGGCATGAAGATTTTATTAGGTTAAGGCTAATGCATTTATTCCCCTCTGCTGGCTTAGAAAGACTATTCCGAGTGACAGGATTTTATTAGTAAGAGATTTATTTCATGAGAGCTATTTTATGCAGTATTTTTCAGTTATTTCAGGTGTATTTCCATGTGCCAATTTTTATTGAAGTTATTAAAGTCACTCCATTCTTTCAACTACATGTTTTCATTCGTATCGCTGATTCCTGCTCATTACTAGCACTAAGTGAGGGCAGAACGTAATTGCTCTGATCCTAAGACCACATATATTCAGTAAAACTGATCGGGGAACGGTTGATCAGAGGCGAATCCAACTTGGTTGTGGTGAAAAACCGCTCGCTTGCTACAGAAGCTTACCTAAACTGTAAATTAGATTGGTGTTCTGAAATGTTATTTTACAGTACACCAGTAATTCAAAGGATTGAACTGCGCATGTGCGAACACTTTTTTCGATTTTCAGGAGAATTTCTGGACTTTCGGTGCTAAAACCGTTTTGGAAATCGGTTACATACTTTCACACGTCTGAAGCTTAAATGCGGCCCTGGAACTGTGATATGATGGATAGCACTGGGACAGAAAAAAATGCATCCTCTGGAGCCATTTTAGAACCTACTTTATAAATATGTAAGGCGTGGTAAAAATTATCATCGAGATATTGAGGTTTGCATGCATATTATCCCCAAGAGTCGTATAATGTACGAGGAGTTGATTCATACTGCTGGTGGGATGTTATTCATAAATTGAAAACTTCATACCTAGAATCATTCTAGTCGATAGCTCTCCTAAAACAATAACGAACTTATGAATGTCTGAATCTTCCTCCATTTTCCAACAAAACACTCAGCTCCTTATATTTTGAGACAGTTAGACAGACCTTGTTTACCCAGTAGCTCCCTGGCTTCCACCAATAAAGCATGACACTAACACAGTTGCGAATACAGCAATATTGAAGCTTGCCTAACCTGTAAATTATATTAAACGTTGCGCCGAAATACAAAATGCACCTGTAGTAGAAAGTACTAGAGCTCTGTATATCAACAGAAGTAAAAGTACTGGAGAATATGGGTAATGCCATTCAGTTGCTGTGATTGTCAGGGTTCTGGAAAACACCGACTTTCACTTCCCCGCGGTAGAGAGGAGGCAACGTTTGTATATGTATTTACATAAGGTAGCGACCAACGAATGAAGAGACCTAATATCTCCCGGGATAAGGAGATCACAGTAGTAGGGAATTGGGGGAGCGTGCCCAAACAATGGGTGCACTTAAGCGTCACTAATTAGATTAGCCACGCCCCCTTCACAACGGGTGCAGTCATGCGTCACTAATTATATTAATAACATCAGTTTCACCTCTCTGTGGGTGCACTCATGCGTCACTAATTAGATATATTGTAACCAATTTGTGCAGTCATGCGTCACTAATTAGACATATTGTAATCAATTGGTGCACTCATGAGTCACTAATTAGTCCACTTAACCCAACCGTCACCTGCTTTCCGCCATCCCACCAGGTGTGAAGCACCAGCTGCCCTCTGGGGCCAATTATTCTTCTCCCCTGCTATTGCTCTTTTGTCAGGCCAATTGAGCGACCACCTGCTCTTCCTAACACCAGTTTCAGCTGCCTCCTCCCCTCTCCAATTGGGAACCATGTATGAAGCAACAGCTACCTCTCTATTGTTCTATTGCTAGGCCACTTAACCTAACCGTCACCTGCCTTCCCCACCCCACCAAGTATGAAGCAACAGCTGCCTCATATTATCGACAGGTCTGAACAGGTTCACCCCCACCACTCCAGCAACACGAAAGAAAAAAATCATGTTTCGCTGTTTGGCTTTCCTGTAAGTAGTCGCTACTTCTACTCAATATACGGACGGAAATTAAATACAAAAATAAAATATACTTGTAATATAGCAATTAACACTCTACACTGAATGCTTAATAAAATACGATTTAAACCAAATTCCTATCGTGATTCATTCATATGATATGAATTGTACAAATTAATGTTTTTAAACGCGGTAGGGATCTCACGGATCCTCAACAACCACTTGTCTTTGAGTTAAAGACGAATTTAATTTTACCTAAAATACACGACGCGATCTATTCATCGTACGAAAAAATTAAGTATATCCCCATACTTGGAAAAATATATTGTTTCCAGATATGCAATCAAATACCCGAAAAAATTGCGAATATCGGAAGTTCTCAGTCAGTCATTATATCCCACCCTAGGCCTTTGTCTGCAGCTATGCGCCTGTTATTGGGGTCTCTACCCTTTTTGTGCGTGAAGGATCTCAACGCTTGAGACGAGATGTATGCAAGCGTGTCGAAGCGTTTTTCTCGTCACACATTTAAAATACAATATAATAATGCCACTTTAATATCTCCTAAATGGATTGATATATTTATCTCGGATAAATTGCATTCTACTCATCGTGAAATTACCAATCTATAGAGGTATCACACCACATATAGCAATGTACAGATGAAGTAAAAATTTACTTTATTAAACAAAGAATGCTAGGCCAGAACAGCGGGAAAAAAATACGGTCGCGAGTATATCTAACTGAATACGAAAACTTTTCATGATTGTAATTCGGGTAGCTATATGTTATTCACTTGAATCTAAGTTGATTTTTTGTACTAATGTTTTTACAGAGCATATCATTTAAGAACTTACAAACTAAGGTACCATTCCTGCATTCGTCTGGAGTGATTTGGGGAAAATCTGGAACCCAGCTAATTCTGTTTGACACTGTATGGTATCTCAGCGTCTATCTACGTGTGTGTTTTTTAACGTTTGACTAATGTTTCTTCGTGGGATTCAATGCTTTGTGAAACTGAAAAATATAAGTTTTTTTTAGTTGAATTTATACAACGCATATGAGCACATTGCTCAACAAACTTTTCAGAAAACTCACACTCTAGCAACGAGTTTTTCAGTAATACCACGTAAGAATAAATCCTATTGAGATTCTGCATCAAGAATATCAGGAAAATTTTAATTCGGGAAGCATTATTTTTTAAGTTTGCGCTCTTTTCATCTATTGTCAGCAATCGATCAGATGTTTGATTTTCCATGGTTTCATGAAATCACTCCAGCCAAAATTGTTTCCTACCACCAAACACTCTGGCTCTATTGACCGAGACGTCGATGAGCAGTAAAGGGAAAACAGTTAAAGAAGTATCTAACCCCAGTATTGGTGATAGCATCAAAGCTGCATGAAATCACCGCTTTAATATTCAGAATATCAAGAATGTTACAGTCTCTAGCAATAGTGTTTGAAACCTCAAACCGAAACACACAGTCAAAGGAGAGAAACCAAACACGCTGTGCCGACCTAAATTTAGGTTAACATATAACATGTATAAGAAAGCCAGATTTAATTTCAGTGGCAAAATACTGCCTCGTTACATTTCATTTGGATTTCAAAATTGTATTGGAAACCATTATAAAAACTATCTCCAACGTATGCCTACAAGTTACGAGATCCTTGAGAAGTCTCGCGTTCCCGTGTTGAAACGTCTGAAGAACACTACTTTCAGGACTCAATGAAACAGCTGATTCCTATGTTACACAAACTATTGGGTAAGTAAATTCATGTAGGTCACCCACTCATCTCTTTTCATGGTCGGATCTGCAGTTTAACGTGGAAATCAGAATCACTGGCAATCATAATGTACCTCACATGGGCAAAGCAATGTGTGAACACCTCTGCAATGCGACGCAAAATATACATATAGCGGTAGACTGATCCCATGAAGCTCCATACAATGGTTTGGTATTACCAAATGTATAATGTTTGAATACCTCGGTAGTTGTAAATTTCACAACTTAAACTACAAAAGTGACGTTGTATACTTTATATCTTCTATCTGAATGTAAATGATGTATTTTTGCATGGGATTTTTCCACATATCATTGTTTTTGCTGTAATGTCAGTACATCTTTAATATTCAAAATATCAAGAATGTCAGTATTTAAGCTTTCTACTCCGAAACACACAGTCAAAAGTGAGGGGCCATACATGCGGTCAGTAGCGTTTCAAATGTCCAATATCCTTCTTCCATGCTGCAGCACCATAAATTGCAATGCTCCATACATACAATTTGCAAATATTGGCTTGTTTACTAAGCCACTGGTGGACCGCATAACTTACTTGCTCAGTCAGTCAGCAATCGCAGCAATAAATCGGATGGTAGCGGAGGAATTGTCCTGTGAAGTTAGGTTTTTCAGCGATTTTGACAACTTTCTTATGACTTTGTATGACTACCTACATATTGGAGATTTTCTTTTTAATGTAGCCATTTTATTCATCGATAGTTCTTAATTTATATGACATTTATTTTCTGTTACTATAAAACCGTCTCACATAATAACTGATCTTTTAACGTAAGAGCGGTTCAGTGGCTAAGTCGAATGACTGGGGATAGAAAGGTTCACGGTTCGAATACTTGTATCGGTGATGGATATTCATATACCCCGTCAAAGTTACCGCCTCTCATTCTTGTAGAGGACTGACTAAAATTCGTGAAAAACATATATTCGCGTGATTACAGAGCATTCTCTGTTTAATTTGGAATAAAAACCACGGAAGCGTTCAGACGTACTTCGCATTAAACGAAATTCTCTAGGTTGTGGTTATGTGTATCACTAGATAATAAGTCCTTCATGGTTCGACTCGTGAACAGCCGGCCATTTGTTTAAACCTGGGGGTATAAAGCACGGAAGCGTTCAAACGTACCTCACATTAAACATCAAGCTTAGCCAGTCATTTATCCTCTGAGCTCATTGTAAAAGACTGACATCATTGGGCTGCGTTTACGAAGTTCCTCTTTTTTAAGAATTATTAGGCTACCCTCGAAATTACAGGCTTTGCTGTTTATAAATGTTACATTCGCAAATGAATGTCGATGCTCGATACGATTAGCGGGAATAAAAAGAAAAAAAGCAACAGTGTTTCAGTTATTTTAAATATTTTTTTCCATAAATAAGTTGATTAAACGCTATATAACTTTTGATTAAATCGTAATTGGTTGTGATTTTGTGTTTTTCAGTGGTTTGTTTATCGAATGAGTTTTCAGTACTAGAGTCAGAAGTCCATAATCCCTACATATAAGATGGTAGATTCCTTTATGTGAGTCGCAATCGAGCAGTTACTGAAATTACGTGCTAAAACTCTGCTTATGTATCGCCGACTGCCGTGTGTATATCCTCTGTATATATGCTCCTGTCTCTTTTTTTTTTTCAATATTCTAGAATACGCTTTACCGGCGACAAACTTACATATTGAACCCATTCCCATAACTTGTGTTGATTTGTATACTTGCACGCACCACGGTAACGTGATGGAATTATGACTTAATTAGTAAAACAAGAAATGGTTCCATGTTTCTCGATGAACAGCGAATAATAACGATTTAAGCTTCAATGGAAAATCACAGTATTTGGTTATGATACAATAAATCCGAAATTCTGCTTGCATAACAATTTAGAGCACGTCATGTTAGTGTTCACCTGAGCGCTTTATTCTAACCGTCAACACACATGAACGTTACTTCCTGCGTGCTAAATATAATGTTTCTTACTGCAACACATTCAACACCTGTTTGAGCCTAATTTTTTGGCTGGTATTGATCCCTTACTTTGCTCCCCTCCTAAGAGAAGAAACTGACTAAAATCTATTATTGGAATATTCTGGATATCAGCTTCAATCTAGTAATTGTGGGAAGATGTGATTTATGAGTGTGACCTTAATATATTTAGAATAGCCTGGAGATTCTGTCGTGAAATACGAAACATGAGATGGTCACTATAATTTGTTAATCATAGCTGTGTAGAGAGAGGAATGTGAGCTTCACAGAACGCTCCTTAAATGTATTTGAATTAAAAAAAAAAAAAAAAATACAGCGTGATTTGCCTTTGAGGATGAGAACTTCTGAGATCATATGTTAAACTGGAACCAAAGGTCAGGCTGGCACATCAGGGTAAAAAAAATACATACTTCGTTCGCTCCCACCACTTTGACGGATGGAGATTGCATATAACCAGTGAGAACAATGATAGAACTTCATTTTGTTCATCTATTATAAAAAAACCAACATGACTACGTTAACTGTACGTTGTTATATGTCGTGTGGTATGAAATCGTTTACAGACTGTCGTACACATAATATATATTATAAAAACATAATTATATGCGTAAGTTCAGTTTGAATTATTCTTCATACCTGTGCTAAAAAAATTTACTAGTATTGGATGATGTTAATGACATAGTAAATAAGAATTATGATCCCGGATATGCTGTTTGTGATACTACAAGCATGTGAAAAGCATAAATAAATCTTCCATTCCAAAGTCCTTTATCAAGTTATTTTTCGTGAGTTGTTGTGGTGAAATTCCTTCATCACTTACTAGTATTAAGACCGAATCGTAATAGACAGCAAGATGCATACATATTCACTCTAGTTTCAACAAATTTTTCTATCGCAGCTCTACAAACCTGCTAAAGCCGATTGTAGCAGAGGAATAATCCTGCGAAGTTAGGTTTTTCAACGATTTTTACAACGGAAAGTAAAAAAATCACCAAAATTTTTTAATTTTACTCCACGAAAGACGTAATTGGTTTATATAGTTAGAAGATGTGCAAAGATGTCAATTACAGTTACGTGCATCATGCCATACGATGTGTATTGAATGCATTCACCAAAACAGTGAAACGCAAGGTATGAGGCGGTGTATCACTGTCTATAAGACATCGGACAACTCGAGTAGTACATCACATATATCTATCGAAACTCACACTAAAGTATTGAAGCTGAACTAAACAGAGCATGCATAAGATGACAAAATCACAAGTTTCATTAAATAGTATGTTAACAGCACGACCCTCCACAAGACCGAATCATGATGTTTGCATCATACAGCTCAATTATCGATCAAAGGTGTTGACAGTATGTGTACAAATGCCAATTTAACTATAGCAACTACAACCATCAGTAGGTAGGCGGAACGTATGTTAAAGTCAGGTTAATGCAGGATGTTAAATTACTTGTTATATAGTAGGTTAGAGTCAGTTCAGATTAGGTTAGTTCAACTCACCTTAGGTGTACTGTGGGGTTGTTGTACTGTGTTAGGCGACGGCAGCAAGTTGTCGTATGTCATTCTAATGATGTCAATGAGACGGAAATCCAAGATTACTTGCCGAGGCGGCTTGGCCACACCGCGGGCTAAGATGACCAATATCTTGCGCGCCGGTTTTCCGGATATACCGCCTTTTTATTTGCGCTACCCAGCCGCCGGTTATTGTGTGGCCCAAGCCGCCACAAGTGTGTGGGAAGATTTTCTTTTGTAAGTAAGGGGTTTAGGGATTGGAATAAATTACCAAAACCGCTGAAGGAATTTAAAGTCGAAATTTGTAATGGAAAAAAGTAGACAGGTGCAGGAAAAGGGAAGAGTGGGTGTGTAGGGAAATTGCACCTGAGCGTGCCCCCATCGCAGTTAAATTAATTAATTAATTTCCCACTCTTCCTCGATACAGTCACTTTAAAACAATAATTTATCCAAACATTTCTATGATAATCTCTTCCTTGTCTTTGATATTTTACTGTCTGCCTTTGAAAATTAACGTTCGGCAGAGAATGACGATGTTGGAACTACCGAGCGTGGTGGGTGAACGGTTAACGTTCTGGCCTCGCATTCGGGAGGACGCGGGTTCGAATCCCCGTTCGGGAATCCAGATTTGGGTTTTCCATGGTTTCCCCAAATCACATCAGGCGAATGCCGGGATACTTCCTTCAAAAAGGCCATGGCCGAATTCCTTACCGTTCGTTGTCCCCAGTCCCATCCCGCCTCTAATGATCTTAGCCGTCTACGAGGCGTAAAGCCATAAGTAAAAAAAAATACATACCGGCGAAAAATTGAAAAACTAAATTCGATAGTATTGTCTGTTAAAAATGAATGCCTGAAATCAGATTTTACCAAAAAGAAGTGAGTATATTGAGGGATTTTAGCTATAGAATATTGTAATTTTTTACTCAAGATAATTTTTCTCAAGCTACAGCCATGTAACTTAATTCCACCCGTCGCAGCAGAGCCCAAGGCTACCAGATGCTCTTCCCGTCGGAAGCTAACTCCACACCATGGTAATTCAAAAATCCCTTAGTAAGACGCTTTAAGTGAATGCGACTAATTTCACGTGACTTCCCCCACCATTTTTCTACGCCCGAGAGCGCAGTGTGAAGCCAACGCTCGAGGCAGTTCTTCGCCTAGCCGCAGGATGGACCATGTCGCTAGAAGGCATGAAGAATTCATTAGGTAAAGGATAATGCATTTCATACCATTCTGCTGGCTTAGAAAGAATATTCCGAGTGTCGGATTTTATTAGTAACGATTCTTATTCATGAGAGCTATTTGTACGCAGTATTTTCAGTTATTTTTACGTGTATGTTTATGTAAGCAGTTTCATTGATTTTATTAAAGTTGTAGTGAACGCAGTTGTTCGCTTGGCTGATACGTTACATATTGTTAATTATGAAATTCTTGTTAAGAAACCAGACAGAGGCATTGACCGGGGATTTAGAGCGCTGACAGTAGGGAAAAAGTGCGCAATGGTCGAGCTAAGGAGGACAGATGACGGCATGGATCGGCCTCATCATTGGCTACCATTTGCCCCTCCACTTTAGGACCATAGTTGGAGGTGGTGTAAAAACCTCTGCACAGGCATCGGAGAGTGTCTTGTCTTGTCTTCATCAATCAGTCGCAGCCAGCAACAGTCGGAGCAGAGAGAACGCAGACGTCGGTCGCCCTCCGGCGGCCGTGGCCGCGGGGTGGCGCCACGTACTAAGATGATGGACAGCGCCTTACAGGTGGGCTCTGCTGTAGGGTATGGTTGGTCGTGGAAAGCCATCGTTGAGTCATAGATAGGGAGCTGGGGTCCTCCACAATGTCTATAGCTGGGGTTACTGGTCTAGATAACCGCCCACAGTCGAAGAAGCCCTTGCTGTCCTCAAAGTAAATGTCACACTCATGCAGTTATAATAATCAACCAATTTTCAGTATTCAGTTGCGTCATAGCATGATTTTGGAAGGTAGCGCAATAGCACCTTACGTTGTTATCAGTATTCAGCAGTAGTCTCAATGCATACCATTTGTATATTCTGTACAGTCGTGATAGTAAATGTTGTATATAGTACATGTTTATGAAATCATTCATCCTGATGATCCTACCACGGATGTCTCCCTCCGATCCCAGATCGACTACTATGATCGATCCTTACTCATTCGCTCAGTCCTCTCATCGAATCTGGCCAAGTCTCCGCTCGGCCTGCTGCCAGGTTCGCCATAGGTCCCCATAGGTTTACCGGTGTCCAGGTGGGGGCACTACAAAGTCACTCCATTCTTTCAACTACATGTTTCACTGATTCCTGCTCATTACTATCACTAAGTCAGGGCAGAACGTAATTTCTCTCATCCTATGACCACATATCTTCGGTGAAACTGATCGGCTGGTGGTTGATCGGAGACTAACTCAACCTCGTCTGTGGTGGAACGCCGCTCATTCACTATAGAAGGATGACCGATGAGATTCTTGACATGACGGAGAGAAGAATCAGAAATTCATGGAAGATACATATAGAACAACCGTTCTCAGATAGTCGTCCGGAATTTCCACAATTTGAATATGAAACAGGTCGAAGCGTCTTACTGACTGAAGTACAAGTTGCAATGGAAGAAATGAAATATGATAAAACTGCAGGCCATGACAAGATAAATGCAGATTTTTTTAAACTCCTTGATGAAGACAATACTAATAGGTTGACCCAGTGTTCAATAACATCTACATCTCTGGCAGTAATTCTCGAGATTGGCTCAAATCAGTATTTATTACATCATTCAAAAAACCCGGCTACAGAACGATAAGTCTTATGAGCCGCAAGTTGAAACTCTTTCTGAAGGCTATTCACCGAAGCTCTCTGATATAAGTTCTGTTAAGAATCACCTACACATTTCGGAATCAGAAATGCAGTTGGAACACAAGAAGCCTGTTTAGTTTCCAAGCACTATTTCAATGTTGCAGAGAAATAAATTTTGATGTCAATGCTTGTTTTATAGATTATCAGAAGCCCTTCGACAGGGCAAAGCCCCAGAAAATGATAGAAATTTTATGTGAGACTGAAGGGAGAAAATGTGGATCACGCAAAAATTCTTCGTGGAGTATGACAAGGTTGTAACCTGACCCATTTATTATTTAACATCTATTCACAGAATATCTTTAGGGAGGCACTGAATGATATGAATCTGGGAGTGCTGTTGAATGGAAACTGGGCAAACAACATTCGCTTCGCGGACGACACAGTCATATTTGCAGACAGTCAGGAAAGTTTACTGTATCTTACGGATGGAAATCAGCCACGAATACGGACTTGATAATAATATAAAAAAGACAAAAGTAATGGTCACTGGTAAAAATAAAAATTCTCAATGCCATGTTATGGAGAGATTGATACGCAACTTTATCAGAAATGTCTGTGAGGAAATAAACTGGTTTGCAGATCGACAACACGGCATTAGGCAAGATATTTATGCGAATCTCAGATGATGGGCTATATGCAAGATATTTCAGATGAATTGGACAAAGGAGGCCAAGTTGACAGTGTGGTACTAGATTTTCTTAAGACATTTGACAGAGTGAGCCATAAAATGGTTTTAATTAAATTGTAATCTATTGGATGAAAAAGTTATATGCTTGGTAGAGGAATTCTTAAAAGACAGAAAGCAAAGTGTTAGAGTAGGAAATACATTATTAAAAGGGTTAAGTAAATATCGGAAAGCCACAGGGTAGTGTATTGGGACTGTTGCTGTTCATTAGTTTAATTAATTACTCTGTTAATGGGTTACGATGAGAATTAGGGCTTTTTGCTGATGATATAATGGTATATAATACGATCAAAACAGGCGAAGACGGTGAACAGCTGCTAGGTGACCTGGATAGAATATCTAAATGGATGGGTCAACATGGAATTAAGATAAATGCCAAGAAGAGTCAGCTTATTAGGTACACAGATAAAAAACTAAAGGTTAATTATGATTGTAGGGTAGGGTCAGAATTGCTTGTTAAAAGCTAGAAGTGTAAATATCTGGGCGTAACGTTTGATAATAAACTCAACTGGGCAGAGCACATTGGGCAGGTGGTAGGAAAAGGTTACAAAATTTACTGGAGAAGGTAATAAGAGGTTGTACGAGACAAGTTAGGGAATTTGGTTACAAAACTTTGGTGAGACCATTGGTTTAAAATGGTGGTGCAGTTTTAGACTCACGTTTTGGTTGTCAAATACAAGAGTTGGAGGGTGTACAAAGAAGAGCAGCTAGATCTGTTTGAGCAAATTGTCGCAGGACCCAGTCAGTAACTGATATGATAAAAGAGCTAGACTGGGAATCACTGGGGGAAAGGAAGAGGAAAAAGGAGGGGGAAGAGAGTGCTGGGAATGTACAGGGCATATTCTGGTGATGGGGCTTGGTCGATATTGGTCAAAGAATTAGGAACAGTACATGGAAGGAAAAAGGCGACCATGACCACAAGCCTACGCTCGATAGGAAGGGAACGGGAAAATTTTCTGGGTATGGGTGTCAGGGATTGGAACAAATTACCAAATAATTTACTAAAAACGCTTAAGGAATTTAAAATTAAAATTTGTAATTTGAAAAAGTAAATGGGGGATGAATTAACCACTCCAATTATAAAAGAGAATTTTAGAAATACATAAAAGGGGTAATTAGATGATTAGGGGAATTGTCACTGGAGCGTTAGCTCCATAACAACTAAAATTAATGATAAATGAGAAGACCATTGAGTGTGTATCAAGGTAATGTATCTTGGCACCACAGTAAATAGCCAATGGAATCCTCCCGATGAAGTAAAGTCAAGTATTGGTAAAGCCAGGGCTACTTTCAATAAAATGAACAATGTTTCTAAAAGTCGTGATTTATCGATTACCACAAAGATGAGACTCCTTCACTGCTGTTTTCTGTCCTGTATGGCGTTGAAACGTGAACATTAACGAAAATAATCAGTAAAAATTAGAAGCTTTTGTGGCTGTATCGAAGAATCTTGAGGATATCATGGACAGACCAGCACACAAATACTGAAAAGCTCCGCAAATTGAAAAAGAATGTGGAAATATTTACCAAAACACGGAAATCACAGTGCCTTGGCCACATCATGAGGTAAAATAACCGTTGAGAACTCCTGCAGTCTGTTGTCCAGGGAAAATACCAGGAAAGAGAATTGCTGGCAGGAGAAAAACGTCATGGATAAAAAATATGAGTACCTTGATCACCAAGACAACTACGGAGCTACTCCAAGCGCCAGCTAGCAGAGAGAAGACAGCCAAGATATTTGCGGAAATACGGAACGGATAGGCGACCAGAAGAAGAAAAAGATATGAGAAAAGTATTGGGATTTGCTCGCAACCAGACGCGTGTCACGGAATGAAAAATACTCAGAACTAAGTTACAGGAGTTAATTACTTCAGTGATATGGGGTACCCAAATGAGTTTAGAATCCATGAGAAATGCCAAGAATTGATCATTAGATTTGACCAAGAGTAATTTCCTATCTTGGCTATTTTGGCCAAATTTCTTTTTTCCATTTCTTTAAAGAAAAAAAAAACAGCTGAAGATTTCTCTGCTGAAATTTTAAGTCCATTTGATTTCAGCAGTTTGTTTCTGTCTGACATGATGGCGGATAGGTTATTTAAAGCATTCTTAAAACAGACCGCCAAAGACAGTGGTGGCAATACAAGAGATTATCCTGTTTTCGTTCCCTCACTATAGATCAATTTGTTTTCCTTATCAGGAACTGGTGGTGGTTTAGGCGCATGTGTGGGTGTTTTCTGACAGTTTACCAACCTACTGCGACTAACTTCCACCGTTGATCTCCGTTGCTCGGTGGCGGCAATATTACCTAGTGTTGCTGTAACCCGGAAGTTGTTCTTTGACACCACTTCGATTCATCCATCCAGTAGCCGAACTGGATGGAAGGGAGCAGGATACGTTCCCTCCTGAAACGAGCGTCTTGAGTGTCTAACCATCTTTTTATTGATAGTAGATGGTATTATAATTGCAGCTACTAAGTGCCGGAAGGATGGTCTACACCATCGCTATTGTAACTTAAATTCCCTAACAGTGAGTGTTAAAAACCGCCAACTGGCAGATTATTGCACTGGATGGGTTTTAACTTTCAAAATAATATGCTATAGCTAGGACAGCGGATGAGGCAGGTGGTGTAAATCCTTGATGTTAATACGAAAAAGACCTCCTACGGAAGAAAGCCAGACAGTCTCTGGGGCTCTCCACAAAACCTTTGATTTGTATCACAAGCCAGTCTTACACAGATTGCTAAGTAAGGTCGACAGATTCCTCAGCCGGTAAACAGCGACTGATTTATCAGCGCTTTGTCTGGCTGATTAGCACTACTGAATTGAACATTACAATGAAATACTTTATAATTTTGTTGATGTACTGCAAATCTTATTTGAGCTATCTCACCATGTCATTTTTATCTATGTCCAACATAATATTAACCAGGCGAAGCTCCTGTGGCCGGACCATTATTATATCATTGTTTTTTATTGCCGGCCCCCGAATATCTTTTTTTTTTCCCGGTATCGGTATGGACCTGCTCACACTTGCACTCGGATGTCTACAGAAATATGTTCATAGTGCTGTCAGATGCCCTACCATTTACAAGCTGTTCGTTCGAAGACACTAGGAACGAGGATGAAATCGTAATATTGTGAGAAGCTATTATAGCAACAGTAGCGAAACCAGGCAGCGCACTGCAGTCACTAAACGTGATAGACTGTGACAAAGTGCAGTAGCATAGCGGACGATAGCCAAGACATTGATACAATAAAACGACCGAGCTCTTCTCTGCTTCACATAGACGAACTCCCCGGTTATTTCGAATTACTGTCTGAGTTTCAAAAAAAATCAGTGCACATAGTACACACGAGATAGAAATAATAAAAATTTTAGTTTATTGTGTAGATAAAATATTTTTTTCTCAATGCTTGATATGTACGTACAAAATAATTTCTCCTGACCGTTAGCCGCATGTATTAGATACGGGACGTTGTTGGGCTCGAGTAGTGTTGCAAACTGAAAAAAAAAATGTTTTTTTTCAGCTTTGTGAAAAAAAAAAACATGAAAAAAAAAACACAGCACCCTTGTTTTTTTCTAATTTTTTTTCAGAAAACAATATATTTGATAAATTATAGTTTCATTTACGGAACTTGCTTTTTACAAGTGTGTTTTAAATGTTACTGAATCATATAATGTTTTACATAATGATTCATAAATGTATCTATATAGGTAACATAATTTTATTCATCCTCTATGTCAGTACCACATTCACTAGAATCAGAACTACCAACACTAGTTTGGTCGGTATCGGAATTTTCTGTTTCTTCTTCTGTCTCCTCTATATCCATAACATCAGAAATAGTTACATTTTCTTTTACTGGTTGTTCTAGTATTGTACGCAACAGATTTTGAGATTGCAATTCTAAATTGTGAGCAAAGTACACACTGTGCATAAAGACGGCACCGATAGTTCTGTATTACGGTCTTTTGAGTTTGAATTTAAATCTATTAACATACAAAATAGGAGCTTTATTTCTTTTCAATCGTTGCAAGGAAACGATTCATAATTACTGACAATTTAATGAGTCAGTATCACTATACTCTGAGAGTTTAAGTATACGAATATAAGGAAAGAACAATAAGTAATAAAAAGAGGCAAAAAACTGTAGATAAATTTTAAATTCATAATTTCTTATAAAAGATCCATAGTTCTGCAGATAAATTCGTAGGGCTGGCAGCACTAGTTCAAATAGCCAGTATCAATCCAAACAACGGGGAACGGGGATTCCTTCTCGCGCAACCTAGCCTCTTCGGGAAGTCCCCATTCATAAATAAAAGTTTCAATCAATGTTGCCAATATTTTTTTTATTTTTTACTGAGCCAGAAAAATATATTAGATTTAAAAATTAAGATAAGTACTTAGAACAAACTCTAAAACAGCCATATTAAACGCCTTACAAATTTGAGATTTAGTAGTTCTGAAAAAAAACGTGTCCCAGAAAAAAAACATGTTTTTTTAATAGTTTTTTTTAATCCAGAAAAAAAAACAGTTTTTTTACAACACTAGGCTCGAGTAGTGGCAAATTCATCTTGATTTGGTAAAGGAGAGGTATTCCATCTTTCATAGTAATACTTTGGAAAATTGTATACAAGCTGTATTTGTTGTTGTTGTTAAACTCTAGATTCATGCTGTCATAGGGAAATTGCCCATTATTTATGACCATTTTGGCGTTGGTGAGATTACAGCGATCTAACAATGCGGCGTCACGTTCTTTGTTATCTACAGTCTTAGAAATCCTCAGCTGTTGGCAGATGTGTTCTTGTTTGCAGGAAGCATGGGATATTCGTTTATATCCAAACTTCTGTAATTGATGTAAAGCCACTTTTCACTCTCAACAGTTTTAAGCAATACAATTGGATCGGCTTTCGTGTAAGCTTTTTTATCATCTCTTGCACGAATCATTATTAATTCCTGTTATACATTTATAACTATATGTTTGAAGTCTTCAAAAACTCCCAGAAACACACTCAGAGCTACACGGACATCAAAATAATCGTTTCTAAGATCACATTCGCTTCATCCTGCGTTGTGCAACATTCCAAGTAAGTGAGGATTGCTTGCAATATACGTCTTCGTTGTGTTTTTGATACCAATATTTTTAATCCTGGCTATTGGTGCCGATATGTGACCAAGATGATAGAGTACTTGTTGATAGATGTCTATGTGCGTTGGTTTTATTATTGTGGTATCTATATGGATGAATCTCGGTTTTTTGTGAGATAATATCTGTGTTGGGTGTATTTGTGTTTGAGTTTGATGTCTCCGTTGATATGCGTGGTTGCAACTAAGGACTCAGTGGGAAGCATCATGGAGCATGGTTATAAAGTGCAAACCTTGTTCAAACATTTTATTAAAAGAATCATGGTCAACGATTAAACTTATACAGAATATCACAAATAATATAATACATAAGAAAGCTTCGATATTGCAGATTATGATCATAATAAATCCTGTACCAATACAAATATATGTTAATGCGATGACAAGCTTGTTAAGCCATGAGAATATCCCTAATCACAATATCTCCACTTGTATTAAACATCCAAAGAGAAAATCCTTATGTGCTTGGAAACATAATATAACAGGGCAGGATCTTACCAATTTAGCATCATATAACAAATTTACAGCTAGTACAAAACACAAATTTGTACACAGGAGGCAAATACAACAATTATTTTAAACAAACAGAAATCAGTTTACCTTAGCGTCCTTCAGTTTAACCTTAAGAATCAAGTTCTTACCAAAAGGTTCTGACACACTATAGTGTGTACACGCCGGCGCATAAGTCGTTATCACCCACGCACACTGATAAGGTGGCGGGAACGATTAGTATCACATATCGGGGAATTTTGTCCAATCCCGTAACAAAATTATTAAGCACAATTAACAAGAATGCAGTAAGCGACGCACATTGTAGTTGGAATCATCAGGTATTCTACCTCAAATACCCGACAGTGCTAGAAAATGGCAATTTATCACCTCGAAGCCACCGCCAGCCCCGCCCGCTGCCATGCTCCCCAATCGGCGGAAAACCGCTCACGAACATAGAGCCCAGCGGAGGAATCCCCTGGATTAATGGGAGCGAGGAACGGTCTCGGTCGGGTCATAAATCCACATCATGCGGTACTTCCAGGCCGCTTGGTCAGATTACAAGTCCTCGCTTATACCAGCAGACCTCTAACGTCGCAGTCAATGAGGGAAAATATCAGGCCCAACGAACCAATCCGCTGCTGCCGACCGACTGACTTCCCGGTTTCGTGTCCCCGAAAATCAACTATATCAGCCGGTAGAGGGCACCACCAGGGTCACAGCGCGCTCTCACGGGCGAAACTCGCACGCGGGCTCTGCAGGAACCAGCATCAGAAGACAATCGAGGGCGGGGAAAATAAACAATGCGAGCCGAGCACGGCTCATCTGTGTACCTTCTTCAGTCACAATAGAGGTACACTTAAACATGTCCGAGAGAACAAGGCTTTAGATTCAAGTTCTGGTGACGATGAAATTCGGTTGGTTCTGACTCTCACTCTTGCTCCTTATCCGTACGTGATACTTCTTTCTACTTTTCTCTATGACTGCTTGCTTCGCGTTTCTGTGTGTGTCTTCCTCTTGAAATAAAAACTGCCTTACGTGTAGATATGTTAATGTCAGCTTATGCTTCGGGCGTCACCATTCTTGTCCTTTAACACAGAACTCTAGGATGCAAGTATGTGCAGTTGTAATCCTTTGCACATCCTCTGACTCACCTGTCTCTTAATGGTAAAGTTACGTACCTGCATTCTGTAGGATTTTGTGATTGTTGAAGACTGATCTGTGTTCCGAAAAATCTTACAGGGATGTCGTCTTTCGTTGAGGGAATGAACGTAATTTTCATGATTTTGAGTATTTTTATGCATTTTCACAAAATATCACAACTTCTACACTAATTCACAAATTTAACAGGACTGTTTCATATATGATGGGTGACAGGAGAGTACTTGACCTGATTAGAGATGTATGAGTTTAGTGTGACAATGTCTGTATGATTGATGGTGTCTGCTTATGTTGAGTGCACCTGCCAACCTGGCAGCAGCTTAGTAAGCTTTCGTCATATTATGAAACCGATAGTGTTTCGGGATTGAGATAGACATAATCCTTGGTGGAAACTATGACTCGTTCACCAATTTTATGACAATTTATATGGCATTTATGTTAAAGGTGATCTAGTACTCGCGAAAATAGGAAAACTGAATGGGAAGAAGGTCATAAACAAGCAGGGGTCAGAATTATTTGGGTCAATGTGCGCTAGCAGAGTGCATTCTTCTACACCTCTCTTGTAATAACGAACAGTTACCGATAAGTGTTAGGTATTCCAACCAAATATTCCTATGTGGATCTTCGATCTAGTCGTTGGTAGATATATGAAGTCGGATATATTACGACACAGAAACCTCATGAGCGAGCAACGATTGCAATGGTATGCCCTTAGGTTTTTAGTGTGGACGTGGAGATAAAGCTTAATAACATCCTCCATTTTGGCGATAACAATAACAAATTCACATTATATCATCTTCAAGTTTTAAAGTTTGCATTTGACGCTTCTTGCTGGATGATATCCGAACAACTTAAAGAGTAAAGCGAAGATCATGTTCCAATGAATTTGTCTCGTTTTGAGATGCAAGTAGAGAATCTTGGCGAATTCTCTTAATATACTATAGGTGTGTCAATAATGTAAATATCGGTGCATGACTTCAATATACCGAAAGCATCACTTGGTTCACGTTGACACGTTTATTGTGTTTCGATATGCTCAGCGTAGTGGACCAAGGTTTTTGCGTCAGAGACAGCATAAAAATTGAGGCGAAAAGTATGTCTAAACTAGCGAGGCTATGACCTGTCCAGTAAGTCGAGACCTTCAGCACTTTGACACAAGCAATTGAGCAATCAGATGAGAATGACCGCATCAACTAGATGTGGGATTAGATAGCTGTAATCCCCACCTGGAAAAATGTAGTGGGGAGAGATAAGAAACACTCAGGAGCAATCGACGGAGAGAGGTCTTCCAGCTCACCGAGGACATAATTGGTCGGCGAGCCGAGTAGACATTGGAGGTCGACGCCGAGGCTGCAAGCAGCGGTGATGGGGGCAGACTTCACCGGACAACACATCCCCACGACACCTTAAAGACACGTGGGAATTAACCTCTTTAGACGACGATGGATAAATTTATGGAAACTATTAGCCTCTGGCGTTATCTGCACAGCTACGGAATGAAAGACCTGATGTATTGTTAATTGGTTATCATGTAAATAAATTAATAAATGTAAATACTTGTACATGACCAGCTAATGTATTATTTACGCATTCTACTGCTCACAAGACAGTAGGATTTCTTACCCACAAGTTCTCCTCTCGGTGAAGCAGAGCGAGAAAATAGTAGCTGGTCCACCCGTTCAGGATCATAGACAAAGCAAACCCTTAGGAAATTCGGTGGTTGTAAGTAGATAACCTAATTTTTACTCTTCAGCTAGCAAGCTATAATATGCGAGGAAGTTCACTCGCTTTGCACTGATCTCAGAACGCCTATGGTCCCAATAACGGGGATCAGGAAGACGCGACTTTGAATACACCGAAAGCATCGAAAGATGTACACAATATTGGGTCACTTGTGAAAATTTTCAAGAGTCACAGCATGAGTGATAAGATCTGTCAAGAAGTGATACGAATCTCGTGCAGAAGCCCCAACATTCCCATAGTGAAAAACGTGAGACTGGCAGTACGTATCCTAATTTATACGACAGCAGACATTTCACCAGGGGACAGTAAGTGGAGAATAGGAGAGTACATAGACCCAGTAGAAACAGTGGTTATAATTTCATATTGATTGTGACTGTTATATAGTCAAAGTTTTCATGCAGCGTAACGATCAAGAAAAAGATGGGAAAGTCTTCGGGCACAATTTGAAAGTGTCTATTTGTAATACTGACAGAGAAATGGAATACTCGTATACATATAAGCCAAGGTGTCGATGATCATAAAAATGTACGTGGTCTCACAACTATGAACAAAACTGAAGTAGGAGCTGTAATGTCTGTGGGTATGAAGGAACGTCATTTATTCAGACACACTCGGAAACTTATCAAAAGGACAATTATTTAGAGCATTAGAGCATATATGGGCAACCTCCGGCCCCCGGGCCGTATCCGGCCCTCCACCAACTTCAGTCCAGCCCGCGAGAGATTCAGAAATTTCAAATAACGCTTCAAACTCAAGTCTCCCATTAATTTTAATTTGATTTTTCTATCTGTTTTTGTTAATTTGCTTTTTGTATGTTTGATTATCCTATTGTAATTCTATTAAATAAAAAATGTGTGCATTTTTATCGCCTTTTTATTCACTATTATCTACTTCTTTCTTACCTTTGGCCCGCGACCTTATTAAGTCCAGAAATTACGCCCTCAGCTAAGCAAAGGTTGCCCATACCTGATTTAGAGAAACATACTGAAACTAAGGTAATGCAAATGCACAAAGAAGTAGGCAATTGTGGTTGCAATACGTACATGGTCATCAAACAGAATGTCGTGGTCTGGTGAAACTTTTTTGTTTTTGTACTGCCACTTCCCGAGAAGCACATAAATATGTTGGTAAAACACTAAATCATGTGAGCAATAGAATACATAAATAATACTCAAGCAAGCTATGTGCAATATTCACATTTATTTACAAAGGTACTTAGTCGTTTCTAATACTCCAATAGATTCCCCTTTCTATTACAAAGTCCATTATCTATTGCAACTATTGTCAGAGCCCGTTATTCTGTTAACTGCCATAAAATGCAATTCCCATCATCTATATTTCCAAATTAGTTATCTCCCACCTGCCTTGCTGGTGATGAT
The DNA here is from genome assembly GCA_031002005.1 of Vandiemenella viatica. Lineage (NCBI taxonomy): Eukaryota > Metazoa > Arthropoda > Insecta > Orthoptera > Morabidae > Vandiemenella > Vandiemenella viatica. The sequence continues at coordinate 5,273 of JARYHS010009534.1, read as the reverse complement.
TAAGCTGCCATCTCTCCCCTCTTGGCTGTCTCCAACTGCGCTCGAACCCAGGACCCCTTGAGTCCAGAAACGCGCAGAAGATTCTAAGATAGCTTAGAATATTCTAGCACCAACCGATGATCGATCTTCTTCTTCCCTTTGCACTCTGGTTTTGTTCGACAACCCTCCACTTTCTCATGAAGGCGGGGAGGCTTTTCGACCAATGACTATCTCCTGAGTAGTCCCATCCTTTTGCCAAATGACGTAGTTGCTCTGCTTAAATCGCTGACTGTCTGACCTACTCAATCTGTGTTGCATCCTACGCACCCCATTTCTCTGTCAGAGTTTCTTTTTACTGTTGCAATTGACCCGCTTGACGCTCGCGTTGTGTGAAATCACAACTGCCTTAATATTTTACTAAAAACCGTGTGGGCCACTACAAGATGTCATAACTCACACATTCAATTCAAGATCTCACACACCGACATGTATCCAAACATCACCACACATAATTCGACGAAAGGTGCTGCATGGCCTACAACAATAATTAGGTTGATTAGGCTCCAATCCCTCTGTAGTGACCCATTGGATTTTTGGTAACGGATGGCAACGATTTCATACAGCTCTAGCCAAAGAAGGTCAATTGTAACAGAAAAGAAAAATAATTGCAGACGTTGGTACGGGGCTAAGCAGGAGCCAACGCCCAACAAAACAGGTCAGGAGTCAGCAAGAATACGCTGAAACACGACGTAATTTGGCATACGATGGGAGAGTCATGGAGGCCACGATTGGTCGTGAATCCTCCTACCGCTGGATAATGTTGGGAAACTGGAGATCAAAACCGAGGTGCACGAAGGGAGCAGCCAGATGGTCAATCAGTGAATCGGGCTCGAGGCTCAATGTTTCAGGTCGAGAAGGTGTTGGCTGTGGCAATGGTCGAGGTGAGCAGTAGCCGTCAACTTTAGCAGCAGAAGCAGTAATGGACGCGGCGAGAAGCATACGCCATCATCATTAACCCAACAGGTGAGATAAAACCAATTAGGACCATGTAATGGGGATAGGAAGCATCAACAGCAAGTAGTAGATGACTTAAAAGTTGAAGGGTTCATAGAATTTATGGAGGATTAATTATGTATAAAGAATTGTATAAATAAATGTAAATTGTGTATATACCTTCAGCTGAGAACCTATCATTAGTGGCTCTACCACCCACGTCGGCGCAAAAGCCTACTGAAGAATAATTATTCGGCCGAGAGAGGCCTAGAGAAATATTAGAAGGATTTCATTTGGTGTCATGGTGTAGCGTCAACCAATGATAAAGCATTGGGTGTGAGGGTAGTAGTACTCCAGTAAGTGGTAAATAAGAAAAAATTAAAGTAAGAGAATTGTGAGACGGAAAATACCTCTCAGTTCAACAGTATTACAGAATTGGCGAAGCAGCTAACTGCTGCTGTTAACGGTATTGGCGAGCGGAATCGGCACAACACAAAAATGCAGTTGCAGAATCAGGGAGCAGTGAAAGGTCGCGGGTCAGCACTTCATCGACGCAACGAAAGAGTGAGTAAGCAAGCTTTGCAAACATGCCGAACAGTGCGGGTAGCAGTGACTCAGCCAGAAGTGAGAATGTAGTAAAGAAAGAAAAGCTGCGAGTGAGTTTAGCGGATGTTTTAAAATGAATTCCAAACACCTTTTTCGGCGAAAAAGGAAAGTTGGATGAATTCTTAGATAATTGCGATACAGCATTTAGTCTTATTGATGATGAAGAACACGAAGTTAGACAAGTCACGTATCGGAGGTCAACCCAGGCAACGAATTCTCGTACGAGAGAAGATGAAGGAATGAAAAGATGTACGGGCGATATTGATGGGAAATTATCGGTCAAACGGACATTAGATCACTACGCTACTAGTATGTTTTCGAGTCGACAGCGGGTCGGTGAAACGATAGCAGATTGAGGGAGTTGACTAGATGGCATTATACACGAATTACGAGAGGCAACAAAACATGATTTAAAAGGAAGTGAGTTGATTGCAGCATTGAAATTAATTTATAATTTGAGTCGCGCTGTGTTCACGCAAGGTCTAATAGACGAGAAGATTGTGGCAGTATTAAGAGCACGAAACCGAGCGTGGTGATGTAACGGCTAGCGATCTGGCTTCGCATTCGGGAGGACGGCGGTTCGAATCCCCGTCCGGGCATCCAGATTTGGGTTTTCCATGGTTTCGCAAATCACTCCAGGCAAATGCCGGGATGCTTCCTTCAAAAGGCCATGGCCGAATTCCTTCCCATTCCTTGCCCCTCATCCTTTCCCGTCACTAAAGACCTCGCTGTTAGAGAGACGTTAAGCAGATTAAAAAAAAAGAGCACTAAAAACGGATTTGCCTTTGTCACAAATCATTGATATTGCACTTTTAGAAGAAACTGTAATTTTGTCAGTCAGAGAGAAACGGCAACACGAAGGAACCGATCGCAAGCCGCATACAGAAGTAAATAGACGAAAAAGCGAAGCCTGGAATTCGAGGAGTGCAAGGATAGCGTGTCGCGGTAGCTGATTTCTATATAGATGTTAGTATAGAGTTTAGTAATAATGAAGGCAGAGTACTTCCAAGCCAGCACGGTAGCAGGAAGGTTACACCGCTAGTACACGACACCGAAGCCAAGGCCGCTGGGCTGGCAGTTTTTACTGTGGGAACGCTGTAGAGCACAACCAGTACATGAGGCTAACACACTATGGGCACGTGATACACACGCGTGTTCGTAGTGACTGTCAGCCAATGAGAAGAAGGCTTTCCCCACCTTCCGGAATCGAGGGCGCCTCTTTGCGCGCACGATTCGCCCCAGTCCGCGATGTGATTTTTAGTGGTGAGAACCTGTTACGGTCTAATCAAGCCATTTTGGGCATCTTTCCAAGAATCCTCCCTCTGCTGGCTTGTGATGCATTCTGTCTCAACATCGGATCCTGTGGTCCATCATTCTAATACCAGGAATGCTGATTTTATGTACCAGTCGATTGTAATTGTACCATACAACTGCTCTCGCCGAATAAATCAAGTAACCGCAATTCTTTACATTATTCAAGGAGCACCTACGTCCCAATTTTAGGCCAGTTAAGTCTCTGTGCATGTATTTTATCCCAGCTAGGAACTTACAGATGCCGGCTGGAAACCGGAAGTACCTCAGTTGGCAGTAAGTAGACGCAGGAACGGACCCACAGTGGGTAAGTTGTTACTAGCTCGGTCAACGCGCGACAAGCGGATGTTTGTCAAATCTGTGGAAACAGTGTGCAAAAGCGTCAGGCATACGTAAAGTGGGACACACAACAAGAGTGCGTTACCAATTTTACAATCGTAGCGGTCAAGTGGCGAGGCAAATTCGGAGCGACGTAAACTGGAAAGAGTTCACTGCACGAACAAGTCAACAAGCCGAAGGTAGACGTTTCGACAAGATCGCAAGAACGCTGTGTCGAAGTTGATGGAGAAACGGACCAGGAATGTTAAGAGCTGTGAATGAGCACGAATTTGTGGGAAACTGCAGAAGAGATTTAAAATTTGAGAAGCCGAGGTCGTGCAAGAGATGTAATTTGTCGACTCACAAGGGACAGTGTCGTGATTACAGAGTGATGAAATGCAGTAAATGTTATAAACTGCGACATCACCCGCAGGATTGTAATGCATTTCCATGGGTAGAGCAAATGCGGGGAGCACAGAAGAATGGAAAAGAGTTGGAAAACTGAGTCAGAACGGAGCCATGCGGTCCGGTGACATTCGAAGAAGGGAGTTTGAAAAAAGTGACTTCACCAATCGAAACCAGAATGACTACATTGAATTGAAGTGCGAAGAAATTACACACAATCTAATTCAGTTTCTGTGGATACGGGAGCACAGGCATCTTTTCTCAAGTCAGAGTGTGTAAGAGGAAGCCTCAAGAAGGATATGTTGAAGGAAATACAGATACAAGGGGTCACAGGAAAACCCTTATTCACCGAAGGAGCAATAACGGTTACTCTGAAGGAACGCTGAGAGCTGAGAATGTGTCATAAGATGCAAATTGTTCCGACTCTGCGATGGAATTATAGGCCGAGATTGGTTGCAAAAGTATCAGGCCATAGACTATGGGGTGAGAAATTCAGGGACATGTCCTTAAGATGAAGAGTAGACGTTAAGCTGCGACAGGAAGAAACTAAGAAGACAGAGCGGCACGGGAAGACGTTATGCATCCGTGTCGAAACGCGACAAGAGAAGATAACCGAATTAGAAGTGGAGGGTGTTCACGAAGATTCAGAAGCTGTTGTACCAAAACAGGAATTTGCAGGTGTATTGATTCCACAAGCACTTGTAAATGGGCGAAGAGGATAATGTATTATGAAGTATTAAAGGTCACAGATGAGTTGATCGTATTGGCGAACCCGAAAGTTAAGGCAGAGAAATATGTGGTGCCGCAAGAGGCCAGGAGAATACGCATCGAAGCAGAGAAGCAAAATATGGAGATATGAGAGCGAATTAAAAGAATTATGGAAGGTTTGAGCTTAGCGCATTTGGTGGAGTCAAATAATAAAACTACAAAGGTGCTGTGTTGAGTGTATCGTAATGGCTTCCAATCGGAAAAAGATACACTGCCGTACACAGAAACAGGAAGGCAGGAAACACGGCAAAAGTCAGAAGCAGCAAGAAAGGTTAACGAGCGTCAACGTAGGATACCCGAGAAGCAGAACCGGGATCGGGATCTGAAGAAAGAAGGAGAGCGCTTGAAAATAAAGGAAAGGCAAGAAGCCATGGGCTTATGTGCAATTGGAAGGTAGATATGTTGAAGCATAAAGCAACGGAACAGGAAATCCAAATGGAAGCTGGAGATGCAATAAAAAATGAAGAAAAGTAGCGGAATAGAATACCGAAAAAACAAGTAAATAACCTGCAGAGCGACATAGTAGAGTCGTCACAGGCAGCGCTAACCAAAGAAAAAGTCCGCGGCAAGGTAAATACGTCGTAGGTAATAAGAAGTTTGTACAAGGGCTTAGAAAAGACGTCACAAGTAGAAATTGTAAAAGAAGTAGTCCACGGCAGATAAATATGTCGTCGGTAATAAGACGTTTGTACAAGCTCGTAGAAAAAACGTCGCAAGCAGAAATGATCAAAGGCATGAAGGATTCGCCGTTGGAACTAATAAAGCAGTTGAATAAAGAGATTAATGGTTTAATTCAGCAAGAAGTAATCGAAGAAGTTGGAAGTAAAGGGAGTTGATTGTCGAAGTTACTAAGGACGTTGAAGAATGAAATTAAAGGAGCACAGAAAAACTGA
>JARYHS010009532.1:0-21070 GCA_031002005.1 Vandiemenella viatica | reverse complement strand
AATTAAATTAAAAAAGTTAATAATTCAAACATGCAGGTAGTATTTTGCTCTGCTGCAGGTTCTGGGTGCAGGCACTGTATGCCTAGTCATGCAAATAATTCACAAAACAAATCAGAAGGTGTAATTTTAAGCTGCTGTTGTCTAAATTAATTTAACATTTTCTTAAGCTTTCTCACTTTGAGTTATGTGAATAATTAAAATTTAAGTTAATCAGCTACAGCATTTTAAATTACACAGCCACAATTACTAAGCAATTCATGTTTTTTGTTGTTGTTTTTTTTTTTACGTAGTTTTTTTTTTTTTACAGCAAAACCCCAGTAAGTAAAACTTCAAGGGAGGTGCAAAAAAATTCGAGTTATTATAGAGGTTTTGACTTATAAAGGATTTTGATTCATTTTACTGTTTATCATTCTACTGCAATCTTTACTTTTCAGCTTCCCAAAACGCATGGCCCTCTATTACACCATTGTCCACTAATCATTCTACTATGCTTCTAACTTTCTTATAGTCTTTAGAAAAAGCAAAATTCCACAAGCCACTAAACAAATCAATTCAAGTCCTAGCAATCACTAAATTTAGACAAATCTGGCTACCTCTCACATTCTTTTCCACATTCCTTTTGACTAAAAAAACTCTTATCTCCGTTCATGGACTAGGAACTAATGTCCAATTTCTACGATGGCCTTCAATTCCTACATCACTTCACCAAATCTCATCGAATGAAGTTTCCATGTAATTGGCTAGTGCCCTATACAAAAGGTGAGTGGAACATCATCTCTTCCCACCAGGTGAAAGGAGCTGCTTTATGGCTGCCAAATCTGAGTAGTTAAAGCTTATAATGCTTGTCTTCCAATCAGTGTTCCCATTTAAAAAAAAAAATCAATTACCACCATCAAAATGAGTCTTGTTAATACAGCAGTTGCATCTGCCAACTCTCCACTAAACATGTGACCAGGAATCCAGCAAAATGCTAAATTCTTCATAAGGGATTGAATAGAATAGAAGGTACCACGATACGTCCTAGATTTGACAATAGGGCAGGTATTTCGTAAAGGCTGGATGCACCTGAGAGAGAAACCGAATGTTGAACTTTTAGCCATTACACACACTCATTTGCTGGAGCTACAATGTAGTTTAATACTGTGCAGTACATACTGCAAGCACTATTTAGATTTTATATATAAATCAGAAGGTATAAAGGAAAAGCCCTTGCCCAGACTGAGTGTGTTGGTGCTTCTATGATTATTTCCATGTAGTAAAATCATTGCACAGAAATTGTACATTCAACATAAGGGACCGTGCACCAACTACGTGGCTCATTCCAGGGCGGGGGGGAGGGGGAGGGGTTTGGTCAGAAGGCTACGCTGGGCTACATGGGGGGAGGGGGAGGGGTTCCGAGCCAGACCACGTAGCTTTCCTTTCTTAACATTTTTCACAGTCAAAATGAGGAACAGAACTCACAACAGCATGTGAATATTTATTTCCCCTCAGTTAATTATCTCCGTATGTAATTTAGAATAGTCTGACAAGAGAAAACGGTACAAAATGTCATCTGGAATCATAAGGGAAAAAAGCTACGTGCTACATGGGGGGGGGGGGGGTTTAGAGGCAAAATCCACGTAGGGCTACGTGGGGGAAGGGGGGGGTTCACAGGAGGCCAAAATGGAGCTACGTGGTTTATGCACACTCCCTAAGAGACAATGTGTGTAAGAAGTTGCACCGTAAGATAATGCCATCTGATTCGTCAGCAGTCTAGGTACTGCCCTGGTCATTCAGTTTTAAAGGAAAAGTATTAAATACCTATATCCATTTAACAAATTCTTCATATTATGGAAATTCTAGGGGGGAAAAAAACAGCATGGGGTCGAACATCGGTCTGTACATCTGGAATCTAATGCTCACATCACTCAACTACTACACACACACACACACACACACACACACACACACACACACACAACACACACACACTCTGTGAAAGCCACAGGTATTTCAGCTGCACCACAGGCACACAAAATCACAAATAACATGAAAACTACACATTTGTGACCCCCCCCCCACATATATATATTAGAGAAATCTGGTTGTTTTCAAAACAGATCTGACCCCATGCTTTTTAATCTCAATTATTTTATGAATGCAGTCTACCTGCACAAACGCTGGGACATATGTTCATTTATTTTCAATGGAGAAGGTCTGTGCCAAAGCACATCAAAACTGGTGACCAATAAATCAGGATCTCCCCATGTGATGTTTGGTAAGCAGTGATGTGTTTACTTACATTATCCAGCTTCCAATTTATTTTAGAGAGTCCTTGTCAATTCAATTGTTTCAAAGTATTTAGCAGTACATTAACTTAAACAAGAAGGTCCACCTATTCACATTTCTCTGGACTGAATTTGAAAAGTAGGTACCACAACAATTTGTTGTTCTTTGCCAATAGTAATGCAAAGCTAACAAAATAAAAATAATCAGAGTGGATAAAAATATCTACACTCTCCTGGGGAAAAGAAGAACATCTGCAACATGTACACATTGAGATTAGTTTAAAAGAAAGATTTTGTGCGATCGAAGGCTTTCCCAAGAAATTTTATAACGTCTGTTCATTTTTCATCCGCTAACCTTCACTACCATTCGCTGAAACACAAAAGTACAACACGCAACATGCAATATTAAAGAAAGCACGATCAAATGATAGTTACAATACTTGGAATTGTCCTTCCTCCATTTAGCCACAACCGGCCACATACAAAAATGCCACTGATAACAAAGTAGAAATGAAACCATAGCGGCTAACCAAAACTTACCCTTGCGAGCATTTTCCATCACGTCAACTCCAAACTGTACAATATCTCCTGAGCAAACTTCACGTGGTGGGGATTCTTCAGCACCCTTACTAAGGCGTTGGTTATTGACAAATGTGCCATTACTGCTTTTAGTGTCTTGTAAGTAGAACTGAAAAATTGATATATTTTTTTTTTGACAGCATAAAAGGTGTAATTTAAATTCATGTGTACTTCTTTAATAAACTAGTTGAAGTCAGCATTTGAAAAACTGATTCTTTTCCACCTTATCTCCATATTCTACCTTCACAACAGTTCACAAATCTGTTATTTTCAAGGAACCATTATACAATAGAGCTAAAGAGCACTGTGTCATTAGAACTTTTAATATTTAGGATTTATGGTTTATCCAGAGTTTTATTTAATGTATTAGATCCTAGATCTACAAATTGAGGAAAACTGTGTCCCTGTAGAGACCTCAGCCATAATTTCTATAATCAATATTATTAAATATACCAAAGCATTCAAATGAATTTTAAAGTAGACAAAAAAATTTAACAAAAGGGATAGATACAACAAACTAGAGAAATCAAAGAACAGATCTCAAATTTTTTTAATCTCAAGCTATAGCTTCTCCAAGTGTATTTTCATTTTCAATTTCCTTGTTTCATGTTTTCAGAAATCATGTGAAGAGAAAAACATATAACCCAAGTATCTGATACCTCAGCTTTTGACCATCTACTATTCCTGCATCATTTCATATTAATTGTATAGTTTTACCTTCATCATTATATTCCTCAACTTTCAAAGGAGCATAGAGCTTCCACGACGAGTCAACACTGCACATTGCCCTTTGTCATTTCTTTTACCTTTCATCTTGTTCTGAGAAATTTGTATTGTTGTTTACATAGCAAAATTATTGTTGCTGTAGCTACTGAACTCTAGCACAATTATAAACGTGTCAAAATTTTGTTTTGACTGAAGGATTTCCCTGTTTTCATCCCTCCACTTTCACATAACCTTTTGAACCATGGTAAATTCCATCTTTACTCCCAAATTATCACCATTCCATTTTGATTGTATGAAGCTCCTGTTCCAATGTTGTTTATACAGACAATTCCTTTAAATAACAAATTTATCTGAATTATATTATAGCACATTATTCACTGGAAAGCAGATGTTGATGTTATAATAATATTGATAGGAAATGCTCAGCATAAGTTCTTTTCAGGTCCAGCTTCAGTGACAGAGCATGATGTAGAAATCACACTTTGCTCTTTTCATATTATTTTAACACAAATTCGAACAGTTCAAACAGCAATTTATGTATACTGGAATTTTATCTATCACCTTGGCATCAATTGAAATTCCACCCTTCCCCAACTAAGAGATGCTTTGTAAATTTTTGTGAAACAATTCAAAAGTATGGCTGGTTCTGAATATTAACATAAAGACATATGCAATGTTGTTGAAGGCCATTTTTCCCGCAGTTGCTGAGTAAATTAATTCATAAAATAACGCCAATACAACTGTATAATGTAGGTTTATTGCCGTACGCGTTTCGCCTCTCCTCGAGGCATCATCAGCGACGAATCTATTTTAACATTTACATTTTATTTACAAACTTATTTGACATAACAGCTAAATTGATATATTTTCTTATTATTTACACTTACTATTTACATTAGTGGATTTCAGGATAGTAACCACCCATCTTTGCTTTCTCTCCAAAGCATGTTTCCGTGACAGCCATTTGTCTTTTGCTGTTCTGTACACGATATAAACATTGCGCTTTCTACAATTCGCTTGTTTTTGGTGGCCATCTTATTTTCTTACTGTCAAAGGCGGTGATGCGCTGACGGCGCCAGATTTGAAATTGCGTGGAAGATTTTATATCTAATTTTATGTAAGTGTGTGATTGTATGTATTTGTTAGGTTTATTTCTTTACTGTAGGGTTATTGTATGTTTACCAGTTTGAACAGTGTTTGGTTTGTATAAGTTTATGTGGTCATTCAGTACCTGCTTGTCATTTTTTATTGCCTTTTGTATGTGGTAGTTTTCTTGTAGAGTGAGGGTATTGTGTCTGTAATTGTTTATTGTGAGTATTTGCATGTCTTTGTTAATGTCTGTTGGTAAGTGATCGTTTTCTATTAGATGTTCGGCGAATGTGGAGTGGTTGCTGTACTTTAGTGCCCTCATGTGTTCTTTGTATCTGGTTTTAACTGTCTTCTTGTCTGTCCTATGTATATTGCATCACAATTGTGACATGTCAGTTGATATATGCCTGAGTTTTGATAGTTGTCTGTGTCTAAGTGGGTATTTAACTGTTTTTGAATCGAGTTGTCTGTTCGTAGAGCAATGTTTATGCCTTGTTTTTTAAAAATGTTTGTGATTCTGTGGGTGTATTTGTTTGAATATGTCATTGAATACCATTTACTTTTATTTTCAGTGTTTATTGTGGTTTGTGAGTTGTTTTGCATTGTCTGTGTTGTGGGTGTCCTTGTCTGTTGGGTACTGGGTGGCTGAAGTTTGGTTGTGTTAGTTACTTTCTGTTCTTTCCCCATTTTGTTTGTGATTTTTCTGTTTATTGTGTCTAACTGTCTGTGATTTATATCCATTTTTTGTTGCTATTTCCTTTATTGTGTTTAGTTCTGTTTGGTAGTTTTTCTTTGTTAGTGGTGTTCTGTTTAATCTGTTTAGCATGAACCGTATTGCAGCTTGTTTGTGGTTTTGTGGGTGGTTTGATGTGGAGTGTATTATTTGATCTGTTGCTGTAGGTTTCCTGTATATCTGAAATGAGTGTGTGTTTGCATCTTTTGTTATGGTGAGATCTAAGAAATTCAGTTTTTCTTGGTTTTCCTTTTCTATTGTGAAGGTGATGTTTTTGTGTATATTGTTTATATCTTGGTGCAGTTCAGTTATGCGGTCTTCTGTTTCATTGATGAGGCATATTACATCATCAACAAATCTCCACCAATAGATAATATTGTATCCTTTCTGTGGTAACAGGTTTTTCCATATCTCATTTTCTATATGGTCTATGAAAATGTTGGCCAAAGTTCCTGAAATTGGTGATCCCATAGGAAGACCTTCATGTTGTAGGTAGTATTTGTTGTTGAAAGTGAAATAATTTTGAGAAGTTAGTAACTGAAGTATGCTTTTGATTTCATCTATGTGGCTGTTGGGTAATGCTTTGTATTTTTTAAGATTTGACTGAATTAATTCAATTGTTTCTTTTATTGGGATATTACTATACATGCTTTCAATATCAAATGATACTAATGTAGCTGTGTGTGGGATGTGTGTGTCTTTTATGTTCTGGATGAGTTCTGTTGTGTTCTTTATACTTCTGTTTTCCTGTAATGTGTAGTATTGGTTAAGAAGTGTGTTTGTGTGTTTGGCTAAGAGATATGTTGGGGCTTTTCTAAAATTAATTATGGGTCTTACTGGAATTTGTGGCTTGTGTAACTTTGGTTGACTTCTCAGTGTTGGAGCAGAAGGGTTTGTCTGTGTGATGTGTTGTTTATGTTGTTCTGTGAGAGTGAAATTTGTATTTTTCAGTGATTTCTTTAGTTCTGCCTGATATCGGTTTGTTGGGTCTGATTTTAGTTGTGTGATATTATTTTTTTGTATGAATTCCTCTGTTTTGCTGATATATTCTGTTTTGTCCATTAAGACAACTGCATTACTCTTGTCAGCTTTTGTGATTATTGTGTTTTGAGCACTAAGTTTTTCTTTTATAGCTTTGAGTGTTTTTGTCTCTCTGTTTATATTGCTGTTTTTACTATTTTTGGTGGTGATCTGTTTTAATTCTTTAGCAATCAGTTCCCGTGTTAAGCCTATATTTAATGTGCTTTCAGTTTTTTGTTCTTGAGACAGGATGTATTCGGCTTCAACTACAGTTTTCTCAACAAATTTCTCTATTAGAAGTGTTGCATGTGTTGTGTTTGAGTCCTTTCTCTAAAATTTCTTTTTCTTTTTGGTTGATTGTTGTTTGTGATAGGTTTATGAGTTTAGGGTGGAAAGGATGAGATCTATGTGCAGTATTTCCTTTATTAGTGTTTGTTTCACTGTGTTTTTGTCTGTTTATTAACTGATTTAGTTTTTTGTTATGATTTTGTTTTGTTTCATTTAGTGTCTGAGCTGTAAAATTTTCTGCTTTTTCTATTAAATATGCAAGAATTGAAGTGTTGTTCAATGATTTGGCCAGTTCTAAATGCGTTTTGTACAAGATATTGTTTAGATTGTCTTTCTTTGCATACAGGGATTTTATTTCATTATTTAACCACAACTTTTCGGCAACATGCTTTGTGTTAATTGCAGAAGCTGAGCGGCCACTTACCTTCACATTGATGTATCTAGGAATTACGTTGTTGGTTTACACATCTTGTTGAATTTGATGTTTGCTATTGTCCTGTGGAGCTTGAGGTGTGTTTTTTTGAAGATCTTGTAGAGGCCTATAGGAAATGCCTGGCAGGGCTGATTCAATGCAATGTTGTTGAAGGCCATTTTTTCCGCAGTTGCTGAGTAAATTAATTCATAAAATAACGCCAATACAACTGTATAATGTAGGTTTATTGCCGTACGCGTTTCGCCTCTCCTCGAGGCATCATCAGCGACGAATCTATTTTAACATTTACATTTTATTTACAAACTTATTTGACATAACGCTAAATTGATATATTTTCTTATTATTTACACTTACTATTTACATTAGTGGATTTCAGGATAGTAACCACCCATCTTTGCTTTCTCTCCAAAGCATGTTTCCGTTACAGCCATTTGTCTTTGCTGTTCTGTACCCGATATAAACATTGCGTCTTCTACAATTCGCTTGTTTTTGGTGGCCATCTTATTTTCTTACTGTCAAAGGCGGTGATGCGCTGACGGCGCCAGATTTGAAATTGCGTGGGAGATTTTATATCTAATTTTATGTAAGTGTGTGAGTGCATGTATTTGTTAGGTTTATTTCTTTACTGTAGGGTTATTGTATGTTTACCAGTTTGAACAGTGTTTGGTTTGTTAAGTTATGTGGTCATTCAGTACCTGCTTGCTCATTTTTTATTGCTTTTTGTATGTGGTAGTTTTCTTGTAGAGTGAGGGTATTGTGTCTGTAATTGTTTATTGTGAGTATTTGCATGTCTTTGTTAATGTCTGTTGGTAAGTGATCGTTTTCTATTAGATGTTCGGCGAATGTGGAGTGGTTGCTGTACTTTAGTGCCCTCATGTGTTCTTTGTATCTGGTTTTAAACTGTCTTCTTGTCTGTCCTATGTATATTGCATCACAATTGTGACATGTCAGTTGATATATGCCTGAGTTTTGATAGTTGTCTCTGTCTAATGTGGGTATTTAACTGTTTTTGAATCGAGTTGTCTGTTCGTAGAGCAATGTTTATGCCTTGTTTTTTAAAAATGTTTGTGATTCTGTGGGTGTATTTGTTTGAATATGTCATTGAATACCATTTACTTTTATTTTCAGTGTTTATTGTGGTTTGTGAGTTGTTTTGCATTGTCTGTGTTGTGGGTGTCCTTGTCTGTTGGGTACTGGGTGGCTGAAGTTTGGTTGTGTTAGTTACTTTCTGTTCTTTCCCCATTTTGTTTGTGATTTTTCTGTTTATTGTGTCAACTGTCTGTGATTTATATCCATTTTTTGTTGCTATTTCCTTTATTGTGTTTAGTTCTGTTTGGTAGTTTTTCTTTGTTAGTGGTGTTCTGTTTAATCTGTTTAGCATGAACCGTATTGCAGCTTGTTTGTGGTTTTGTGGGTGGTTTGATGTGGAGTGTATTATTTGATCTGTTGCTGTAGGTTTCCTGTATATCTGAAATGAGTGTGTGTTTGCATCTTTTGTTATGGTGAGATCTAAGAAATTCAGTTTTTCTTGGTTTTCCTTTTCTATTGTGAAGGTGATGTTTTTGTGTATATTGTTTATATCTTGGTGCAGTTCAGTTATGCGGTCTTCTGTTTCATTGATGAGGCATATTACATCATCAACAAATCTCCACCAATAGATAATATTGTATCCTTTCTGTGGTAACAGGTTTTTCCATATCTCATTTTCTATATGGTCTATGAAAATGTTGGCCAAAGTTCCTGAAATTGGTGATCCCATAGGAAGACCTTCATGTTGTAGGTAGTATTTGTTGTTGAAAGTGAAATAATTTTGAGAAGTTAGTAACTGAAGTATGCTTTTGATTTCATCTATGTGGCTGTTGGGTAATGCTTTGTATTTTTTAAGATTTGACTGAATTAATTCAATTGTTTCTTTTATTGGGATATTACTATACATGCTTTCAATATCAAATGATACTAATGTAGCTGTGTGTGGGATGTGTGTGTCTTTTATGTTCTGGATGAGTTCTGTTGTGTTCTTTATACTTCTAGTTTTCCTGTAATGTGTAGTATTGGTTAAGAAGTGTGTTTGTGTGTTTGGCTAAGAGATATGTTGGGGCTTTTCTAAAATTAATTATGGGTCTTACTGGAATTTGTGGCTTGTGTAACTTTGGTTGACTTCTCAGTGTTGGAGCAGAAGGGTTTGTCTGTGTGATGTGTTGTTTATGTTGTTCTGTGAGAGTGAAATTTGTATTTTTCAGTGATTTCTTTAGTTCTGCCTGATATCGGTTTGTTGGGTCTGATTTTAGTTGTGTGATATTATTTTTTTGTATGAATTCCTCTGTTTTGCTGATATATTCTGTTTTGTCCATTAAGACAACTGCATTACTCTTGTCAGCTTTTGTGATTATTGTGTTTTGAGCACTAAGTTTTTCTTTTATAGCTTTGAGTGTTTTTGTCTCTCTGTTTGTATTGCTGTTTTTACTATTTTTGGTGGTGATCTGTTTTAATTCTTTAGCAATCAGTTCCCGTGTTAAGCCTATATTTAATGTGCTTTCAGTTTTTTGTTCTTGAGACAGGATGTATTCGGCTTCAACTACAGTTTTCTCAACAAATTTCTCTATAGAAGTGTTGCATGTGTTGTGTTTGAGTCCTTTCTCTAAAATTTCTTTTTCTTTTTGGTTGATTGTTGTTTGTGATAGGTTTATGAGTTTAGGGTGGAAAGGATGAGATCTATGTGCAGTATTTCCTTTATTAGTGTTTGTTTCACTGTGTTTTTGTCTGTTTATTAACTGATTTAGTTTTTTGTTATGATTTTGTTTTGTTTCATTTAGTGTCTGAGCTGTAAAATTTTCTGCTTTTTCTATTAAATATGCAAGAATTGAAGTGTTGTTCAATGATTTGGCCAGTTCTAAATGCGTTTTGTACAAGATATTGTTTAGATTGTCTTTCTTTGCATACAGGGATTTTATTTCATTATTTAACCACAACTTTTCGGCAACATGCTTTGTGTTAATTGCAGAAGCTGAGCGGCCACTTACCTTCACATTGATGTATCTAGGAATTACGTTGTTGGTTTTACACATCTTGTTGAATTTGATGTTTGCTATTGTCCTGTGGAGCTTGAGGTGTGTTTTTTTGAAGATCTTGTAGAGGCCTATAGGAAATGCCTGGCAGGGCTGATTCAATGCAATGTTGTTGAAGGCCATTTTTCCGCAGTTGCTGAGTAAATTAATTCATAAAATAACGCCAATACAACTGTATAATGTAGGTTTATTGCCGTACGCGTTTCGCCTCGCGTTGAAGCCGAATACATCCTGTCTCAAGAACAAAAAACTGAAAGCACATTAAATATAGGCTTAACACGGGAACTGATTGCTAAAGAATTAAAACAGATCACCACCAAAATAGTAAAAACAGCAATACAAACAGAGAGACAAAAACACTCAAAGCTATAAAAGAAAAACTTAGTGCTCAAAACACAATAATCACAAAAGCTGACAAGAGTAATGCAGTTGTCTTAATGGACAAAACAGAATATATCAGCAAAACAGAGGAATTCATACAAAAAAATAATATCACACAACTAAAATCAGACCCAACAAACCGATATCAGGCAGAACTAAAGAAATCACTGAAAAATACAAATTTCACTCTCACAGAACAACATAAACAACACATCACACAGACAAACCCTTCCTGCTCCAACACTGAGAAGTCAACCAAAGTTACACAAGCCACAAATTCCAGTAAGACCCATAATTAATTTTAGAAAAGCCCCAACATATCTCTTAGCCAAACACACAAACACACTTCTTAACCAATACTACACATTACAGGAAAATAGAAGTATAAAGAATACAACAGAACTCATCCAGAACATAAAAGACACACACATCCCACACACAGCTACATTAGTATCATTTGATATTGAAAGCATGTATAGTAATATCCCAATAAAAGAAACAATTGAATTAATTCAGTCAAATCTTAAAAAATACAAAGCATTACCCAACAGCCACATAGATGAAATCAAAAGCATACTTCAGTTACTAACTTCTCAAAATTATTTCACTTTCAACAACAAATACTACCTACAACATGAAGGTCTTCCTATGGGATCACCAATTTCAGGAACTTTGGCCAACATTTTCATAGACCATATAGAAAATGAGATATGGAAAAACCTGTTACCACAGAAAGGATACAATATTATCTATTGGTGGAGATTTGTTGATGATGTAATATGCCTCATCAATGAAACAGAAGACCGCATAACTGAACTGCACCAAGATATAAACAATATACACAAAAACATCACCTTCACAATAGAAAAGGAAAACCAAGAAAAACTGAATTTCTTAGATCTCACCATAACAAAAGATGCAAACACACACTCATTTCAGATATACAGGAAACCTACAGCAACAGATCAAATAATACACTCCACATCAAACCACCCACAAAACCACAAACAAGCTGCAATACGGTTCATGCTAAACAGATTAAACAGAACACCACTAACAAAGAAAAACTACCAAACAGAACTAAACACAATAAAGGAAATAGCAACAAAAAATGGATATAAATCACAGACAGTTGACACAATAAACAGAAAAATCACAAACAAAATGGGGAAAGAACAGAAAGTAACTAACACAACCAAACTTCAGCCACCCAGTACCCAACAGACAAGGACACCCACAACACAGACAATGCAAAACAACTCACAAACCACAATAAACACTGAAAATAAAAGTAAATGGTATTCAATGACATATTCAAACAAATACACCCACAGAATCACAAACATTTTTAAAAAACAAGGCATAAACATTGCTCTACGAACAGACAACTCGATTCAAAAACAGTTAAATACCCACATAGACAGAGACAACTATCAAAACTCAGGCATATATCAACTGACATGTCACAATTGTGATGCAATATACATAGGACAGACAAGAAGACAGTTTAAAACCAGATACAAAGAACACATGAGGGCACTAAAGTACAGCAACCACTCCACATTCGCCGAACATCTAATAGAAAACGATCACTTACCAACAGACATTAACAAAGACATGCAAATACTCACAATAAACAATTACAGACACAATACCCTCACTCTACAAGAAAACTACCACATACAAAAAGCAATAAAAAATGCAAGCAGGTACTGAATGACCACATACACTTAATCAAACCAAACACTGTTCAAACTGGTAAACATACAATAACCCTACAGTAAAGAAATAAACCTAACAAATACATGCACTCACACACTTACATAAAATTAGATATAAAATCTCCCACGCAATTTCAAATCTGGCGCCGTCAGCGCATCACCGCCTTTGACAGTAAGAAAATAAGATGGCCACCAAAAACAAGCGAATTGTAGAACACGCAATGTTTATATCGTGTACAGAACAGCAAAGACAAATGGCTGTAACGGAAACATGCTTTGGAGAGAAAGCAAAGATGGGTGGTTACTATCCTGAAATCCACTAATGTAAATAGTAAGTGTAAATAATAAGAAAATATATCAATTTAGCGTTATGTCAAATAAGTTTGTAAATAAAATGTAAATGTTAAAATAGATTCGTCGCTGATGATGCCTCGAGGAGAGGCGAAACGCGTACGGCAATAAACCTACATTATACAGTTGTATTGGCGTTATTTTATGAATTAATTTACTCAGCAACTGCGGAAAAATGGCCTTCAACAACATTGCATTGAATCAGCCCTGCCAGGCATTTCCTATAGGCCTCTACAAGATCTTCAAAAAAACACACCTCAAGCTCCACAGGACAATAGCAAACATCAAATTCAACAAGATGTGTAAAACCAACAACGTAATTCCTAGATACATCAATGTGAAGGTAAGTGGCCGCTCAGCTTCTGCAATTAACACAAAGCATGTTGCCGAAAAGTTGTGGTTAAATAATGAAATAAAATCCCTGTATGCAAAGAAAGACAATCTAAACAATATCTTGTACAAAACGCATTTAGAACTGGCCAAATCATTGAACAACACTTCAATTCTTGCATATTTAATAGAAAAAGCAGAAAATTTTACAGCTCAGACACTAAATGAAACAAAACAAAATCATAACAAAAACTAAATCAGTTAATAAACAGACAAAAACACAGTGAAACAAACACTAATAAAGGAAATACTGCACATAGATCTCATCCTTTCCACCCTAAACTCATAAACCTATCACAAACAACAATCAACCAAAAAGAAAAAGAAATTTTAGAGAAAGGACTCAAACACAACACATGCAACACTTCTATAGAGAAATTTGTTGAGAAAACTGTAGTTGAAGCCGAATACATCCTGTCTCAAGAACAAAAAACTGAAAGCACATTAAATATAGGCTTAACACGGGAACTGATTGCTAAAGAATTAAAACAGATCACCACCAAAAATAGTAAAAACAGCAATATAAACAGAGAGACAAAAACACTCAAAGCTATAAAAGAAAAACTTAGTGCTCAAAACACAATAATCACAAAAGCTGACAAGAGTAATGCAGTTGTCTTAATGGACAAAACAGAATATATCAGCAAAACAGAGGAATTCATACAAAAAAATAATATCACACAACTAAAATCAGACCCAACAAACCGATATCAGGCAGAACTAAAGAAATCACTGAAAAATACAAATTTCACTCTCACAGAACAACATAAACAACACATCACACAGACAAACCCTTCTGCTCCAACACTGAGAAGTCAACCAAAGTTACACAAGCCACAAATTCCAGTAAGACCCATAATTAATTTTAGAAAAGCCCCAACATATCTCTTAGCCAAACACACAAACACACTTCTTAACCAATACTACACATTACAGGAAAACAGAAGTATAAAGAACACAACAGAACTCATCCAGAACATAAAAGACACACACATCCCACACACAGCTACATTAGTATCATTTGATATTGAAAGCATGTATAGTAATATCCCAATAAAAGAAACAATTGAATTAATTCAGTCAAATCTTAAAAAATACAAAGCATTACCCAACAGCCACATAGATGAAATCAAAAGCATACTTCAGTTACTAACTTCTCAAAATTATTTCACTTTCAACAACAAATACTACCTACAACATGAAGGTCTTCCTATGGGATCACCAATTTCAGGAACTTTGGCCAACATTTTCATAGACCATATAGAAAATGAGATATGGAAAAACCTGTTACCACAGAAAGGATACAATATTATCTATTGGTGGAGATTTGTTGATGATGTAATATGCCTCATCAATGAAACAGAAGACCGCATAACTGAACTGCACCAAGATATAAACAATATACACAAAAACATCACCTTCACAATAGAAAAGGAAAACCAAGAAAAACTGAATTTCTTAGATCTCACCATAACAAAAGATGCAAACACACACTCATTTCAGATATACAGGAAACCTACAGCAACAGATCAAATAATACACTCCACATCAAACCACCCACAAAACCACAAACAAGCTGCAATACGGTTCATGCTAAACAGATTAAACAGAACACCACTAACAAAGAAAAACTACCAAACAGAACTAAACACAATAAAGGAAATAGCAACAAAAAATGGATATAAATCACAGACAGTTGACACAATAAACAGAAAAATCACAAACAAAATGGGGAAAGAACAGAAAGTAACTAACACAACCAAACTTCAGCCACCCAGTACCCAACAGACAAGGACACCCACAACACAGACAATGCAAAACAACTCACAAACCACAATAAACACTGAAAATAAAAGTAAATGGTATTCAATGACATATTCAAACAAATACACCCACAGAATCACAAACATTTTTAAAAAACAAGGCATAAACATTGCTCTACGAACAGACAACTCGATTCAAAAACAGTTTAAACTACCCACATAGACAGAGACAACTATCAAAACTCAGGCATATATCAACTGACATGTCACAATTGTGATGCAATATACATAGGACAGACAAGAAGACAGTTTAAAACCAGATACAAAGAACACATGAGGGCACTAAAGTACAGCAACCACTCCACATTCGCCGAACATCTAATAGAAAACGATCACTTACCAACAGACATTAACAAAGACATGCAAATACTCACAATAAACAATTACAGATACAATACCCTCACTCTACAAGAAAACTACCACATACAAAAAGCAATAAAAAATAGCAAGCAGGTACTGAATGACCACATACACTTATCAAACCAAACACTGTTCAAACTGGTAAACATACAATAACCCTACAGTAAAGAAATAAACCTAACAAATAAATTCACTCACACACTTACATAAAATTAGATATAAAATCTCCCACGCAATTTCAAATCTGGCGCCGTCAGCGCATCACCGCCTTTGACAGTAAGAAAATAAGATGGCCACCAAAAACAAGTGAATTGTAGAACACGCAATGTTTATATCGGGTACAGAACAGCAAAGACAAATGGCTGTAACGGTAAACATGCTTTGGAGAGAAAGCAAAGATGGGTGGTTACTATCCTGAAATCCACTAATGTAAATAGTAAGTGTAAATAATAAGAAAATATATCAATTTAGCGTTATGTCAAATAAGTTTGTAAATAAAATGTAAATGTTAAAATAGATTCGTCGCTGATGATGCCTCGAGGAGAGGCGAAACGCGTACGGCAATAAACCTACATTATACAGTTGTATTGGCGTTATTTTATGAATTAATTTTCGAATAATGGTCCATTTTTAGTTTGGGTTATCTCGGTAGGTTGATTGAGAGAATTTGATTGTTGTGCTGCTGTGGGCTGTGTGTTACGAATGGCTTGATCACCTTCCCAGAGCGTGAAGGTGGCTTGGGGGTTCTCCATGAAGCTAGTTGCGGTTGGATAGTGATGGTCACTAGTTATAATAGGAGACATAGGACCGTTGTATGAATACAAGTATTGTTTGTATTTAAAGATGGATTTTCTGTGGTGAATCGAGGATTTTTATAAGACTTAGGGGCCCTAGTCCAGGAGTACCTATTACTGGTATTTGAGTCCAAATTTTTCTGAAGAGAACTTGTTGATTCTGGCTGTGTACCGCTCCTACTCTCTGCCATATATTGATTGGCCACCATATTTGCACTACTGTGTAGCAAGGCCATCTCAGAAAGATTACCGGTGTTTGCTATTGTGGGTGGTAGACCACCGCTAAAGTCAGAAGGCGCCTGAGGACCTTCGGGTGTCATGTCCTGAAAAGGTAGCTGTGGTGTTATGAGTGATTGATGCATCTGTAGCGGCGTGTGTTGAGGCTGAGCCTGAGTCCTGGTTGGCGTTATCTGTTGAGATTGAGAGACAGTAGGCCAATAATACGGAGGTCGTGCTGCTAGAGGCGGATATTCCGTATAGCTCGATATTTGAGGTGGGGAGGAGGTCACCTGCGCGTAGCACCGGAAATGCTGATCTGTATCAGGAGGTACAGCATTTGATCTGAGTGCGGTTGCTTGTTTTGATTCCCGGTTTTTAAGATACACAGGGCAATTTCTGTCCGTGGCATGATGTTGGCCGCGGCAAAGGGCGCAGCAGATCGATAATGGGTTGTCGCAGTTGACCAACAAGTGAGACCCAGCACACCTGCTGCATCGTGGCTCGCGGGATCTGCACTGACCTTGTCGGTGCCCAACCGTAAACAAGTCGTACATTGGATCACAGGCGGGACATACGATTCCACCGCACATCGCGTTCCTAGTATCGTGACGTAGGACGGTAGGTTTTGGGATCGAAATGATACCCAAGCAAACAGGAATAGGTAACACGAGATCTTGGTTATTATGGCTCCTTTTGGTAAAGCGTTTGATGCGCACTACTGGGACAGGTGCAATTATTTCTTGAGCTAGTTCTTCCTCACTCAATGAGGTGTCAATGTTCCTGATTATTCCTTTGTTTATGTATCAGAAAGTTCGGAATATAGGCTTCAAGGTTTTTGGTTTTGAAAATTTCTAATTGCACTATTGAATTAGCAGTACCAGCAGATCTTGTTTCAATTTTGAGACGATTTTTCCCTAAAGGTGAAATGTTGATTACGTCCGTTTTGAGTATGTCACTGTGTTGGAATATTAATTTACCGATGGCCATAGGATGTAGTTTCCCGACCTTCCTGTCTATGCTCTCTACAAAAATATGGTACGGGCCGCTGTCTGTGGGGGAGTATCTATTATTTTTGCTTCTATACGTTGGCGCTATCGTGTCGGGGTGCGTTTTATTGATATTAGCTTGCTCTGAATCCGCGGCGTTGGATAGATTAACCTCAGTGGACCTTGCTGTGTCGGTCATCTCTACTTCTTCCATCTGCTCTGATTGTGGAACTACACTGGGCTGCCCCGTTTCTGTTATCTGCACACATCTACGTTTTACAGGTGGGTTCGACTCACCGCTACTTGCAGGATTATCCTCTCTCAAGCCGTGTGATAAGTGGCTGCACCTACTGGAGGATGCAGGGCCTGTGGCAGGACGCTCCCGGGCCGGCTTCCATCTCTAGAGGCTGCTGCTGTAGAGGCTGTTGCTGTTGTTGCTGCTGATGAATCTGTTGATGAGGCTGATGCTGCTGCTGATGATAATGTAGCTGCTCTTGGTGCTGTTGCTGCTGCGGCTGTAGGCGGTGAAGCTGTTGTTGATGTTGTTGTTGTGAGACTTCTGCTTGAGGAAGTGGCATTTCACTCGTAATATGGTTCACTGGATGTGGGACGGGAATTTGGTCGTTGATGTAGCACGTATCTAAGGCCGTCTTGACCGTCTGACCCGTGTCCGGCGGGTCATCCATCGTTTAGTAGGATCACGGAACCTTATATTGTAACCTAACTAAGTCACTTAGATAGGCCAAACAACGTATTACACTGTGGTATAAGCACTCTAGCGGAATCGCAGAATGCCGGAAGGCTGGTCGCGCACACGGTGAGACTCACACGAGGAAATTCGCTCTCCGAAGGTTGCGACTAGACTGGTAAAGTTTCGGTTAGATTGGAATCCGTCCGTAGAGCCCTCCGTATTAGCTGATCTATTGGCGTAGAGAAAATTAATAGACCACTGACAAACAAATAGTTTGGTTACCGCCAGATAAACATTTCATGTGTTTCAGGTTATTAACAGCTGCGCAGCGTCGTTTTGTCACTGTTCCGCCAAACTGCGCTGTCGACAGCTGCAGGGCGAGCGCCATGCATGGACTACGAGTACAGAGCATCACAAATATTAGTCGGCTATCTCTCTGTTGACGGTTTTATTTGTGACACACAAACTGGTTGGTAAATCAGTCAATATAATACATTTAGAAATAGATCGAATCAAGCTGATCGCACAGGAACCAACAGAAATTAATTGGTGTCTTCGCGTGTAAGTAGCCAGTGTGACATCGAGTATTAGCACAGATGTAGATGTAGACACAGAGAGAGCCGCCAGGCTTAATATCCCCATCCGAGGGACGAATCACCTCACTCCATACGCACAGATCTTCACTGCTCGTCGACATAGAGATCAATATAGACAGAAGGAATTGTGAGGAAGGAACTGAAACGAGAATGGTCATAGAGATCATGAAAGAATCATTCAGCTTTTCGTCTGGAATTGACAGGGAAAAGTTGTAAGGTATTAACCTAGTGGGTTCCTTAAATAGTCTGCCAACTAATCTTCTTACTATTCCACTACTAAGCCCATCATGAGTCGTTATTTACGATCGACTATGGCAAAGAACGTTATCTCACAACAACATTTATAAATTCTTGAACTTCCGTCATGTTTTAATGAATTGACAGCAAACTATTTAATTAAACAAAAGACCATAAAAATAAATTCTTTGACTCATACAGACATGAACTTCTTTCTGTTTAATACTGAATGTTAATCAATATTGCTTGTTATAATAAAACCAGAATACATTACGCTGATTTACTGCCCATTTCTGTATAGATTACATGATGCGTTTTAAGCTATGTGATGAAGGTTGATTATTCCTACCTGACGCTAAACTTAATACTCCATGACGTAGTACAATAAAGTTGTCACATTATACAAAGTATTTCCGCGCCAGCGGCAGCCTTAAGAGAAGAATCGAACATTCCGGTAACGCGTGCGTTGCCCTCATAATGAGTAACTTGTCAAACGATAAAATACCAAGTTCTTAATTTCTTACACAACAAACTTCAAATCCCAAATATTAATTGAAACAAACTTGAAATACTTTTAAATGCTACAGAAAATCGCTGAATGTTTATTGCCAATATTGTGAATTAAATAAAAATTTAATTTAATACAAAGTGAAATTATTCTCGTGATGTTACAAAAACTTACTGAAATACTACTAAATGAATTTTAAATGGTTTAATTGCATTTGAAGTGATTTTATTAGTAGTGACATTCGTGTAAACAGGTGTTGAATGTCAACCATTCATCCAACAGACTGTGTTAGTGACCAACGAATGGGTTCCATCGCGAATAATCGTTAGCGCAATTCATCCAAAACTGCACTGATTTTAAAGTGATTTTTTTTTTAATAATGACACTTCTTATTTCTACTTTTGTGTACGCAAAAATACTGTGCGTGAAACTTGTAACTTTTATCACCGAACTTCCGATAAACAGTAAATGACTAATTCATCATCAAAGTCAGAATATGTCGAAAAAAAAACTTTTTTAGTAAGTTAGTTAAAAGCATTGACATTCAACTTGAGAATTATCAGTGATTGGAATCAAACGAAGCAAGGGCGAGATAAAAATAACAAAGGGAATCTGATTTTTTTCTAAACCTATAACATTTTGGAAACCTTCCACTCTTGAGCTGTTTTGCCTTATAATGAATCGTTAAATACAAGTTGCAAATATTACTACAAGATCACTCTCAGTTGTGAACAATGATGATTTTTATTTTGCTTAAGTTTTGAACCCGTTGACGTCGAGGTCATTAGAGGCGGGAAACGACTGCGCGGCAAGGTATGGGGAGGAATTCGGCCATGGCCTTTTTTGAAGTAACCATCCCGACATTCATAGAAAGCGAAATCTGGACGGTCGGAGAAGGATTCGAACCAGCAACCTCCCGAATGCAAGTCCAGGTCTTTACCGCTAACACAGCACGCTCAATGTGAATGAGTGTTGTCATTCCGCTTCCAAATACAAATCCATACACTTGGTGAATAATGTAACACCGATCATATTTTCTGTTAAGGTGCGATCCAAAATACAGTTCGAAGTTTATACCATAAACTGTAATTTTCCTCTACGTCGAAACTGAGAAGATGATATAAATTATTGTCAAATTACTGAGACATTATAGTTGTAAAATAGTAATTTGAGTACTGGTTATTGAGAAACACATTAGATCAAATATGATTTAATCCCACGATGTTCCATGTGATTTTTAAAAAATATACTTGTACAGACTGAACTAAAATTTGTTGTAAGTACATTGAAAGCACTGCCAACTTGACCAACTTCATCGCCTACAGTTCACAAGAAAGAAATCTTTCAATGGTCGCAGAGTAATAACTGATAAATTTAGAAGTTGACAAGCCGATACGTGCCTTTAAACTTCATCAGTTTACAAGACTTTTAAATGACATAAAAATAAAACTGTGTTGCGGTGTTGTTGCGTAGATTATTTGCTGTTTTAAATGTAAGTAACCTGTAATTTAATCGTTTTACTGAGTATGAACTTAAACATTCACGTGAAAACTCGTGTTTATGACAGTTACAGGTCCATCGTGATCGGAAGAAATACCTCCGCGAAAACAAGACGCTGAGAGCGTTTGAGGCGGCTTGGCTTGTGCGAGGGCCGTAACCCGGTTACGGTGCAATCAGAGCGCCTCGGCAAAGGATTGCGCGCGCCCACTTTAAGCAGCTGCCTGCCAGATTACGGCAACTCCAATACTGCCGCCAGAGAAAGAGTTGTTTCAAAGTCATTTTATACTTTTATTCTCTCGGAGGCCCTCCAGAG
>JARYHS010009531.1:0-42743 GCA_031002005.1 Vandiemenella viatica | reverse complement strand
ATTTGAGTTTAAAATAATAATTAGATTGTAGACCAAATCAAAACTAGTCTAGGTTTAGCCAATCTTACTAAAGGCAACACAAAAGAAATTTTGCCTTATGCTTATTCATTCTCATCACAATTGTATATACAGACTAGAACATCCTTGCAGAATAGTACACAATCTAAGCACATATCCCAGACAGGTGATCACTTATTGCCATGTAATATAAAACAGTAAATTCACCAATAAGTCCAGCATGCACATTCGAACAGTATGTTGAAAGGAAAAGATGATACCAAACAATATTATGAAGTCCTCAGGGAGCAGGCTTCTTCTTCCTCATTGTTGCTCTCTTCTTGACTGGAAGGGTTTCGTTTGCTCTACTCCCTACTTCAAAATTGATTGTGAGATTCTGGCGTTCTGCTTCATAGTTTCCACAGTTCTGTTTGCTGGCATCGGACTGCTGTGTACGTGGCCACCCATTGCCTTGTGATCCTTGATCCCATTTAGTTTCTTTGTTACCTTCCTCACGTCCCAGAGGCTGCTTCCTGCCAAAAATCTTTGCACTTGTTACCTGCTGGCCGCTAACCTGTCCACAACTCTTCTCTTGTGTCTGATAACAACTGTGGTCAGCCTCGGTACCGGTGTTTCTCGTGGACTGATTTGACGTTACTGAAACTCGACGAACGTTTGCTCTCTGCTCCAATTCTCCATTCTGAAGTTCCTCATTTCCGCATGTCTGGTCCTTTCCAGCAGAATTTTGGCAGTTTGGTGGCGTGCAGTTTTCATTTGGTCCACCTATGCTGGAGGAGGAGGTACTACTGTGGATCTTCTTGACAGCATTGAGGACTCCCAACCGGAACTCCACTTTCTGCTGTGCATTCAGCTGCTTTATAGCTGGAAGCAAAGACCTGAAGAATGCCTGGGAAATGTAAAAGGAGAGATATAAGTATGATAAACTATTAATTAACTCAGTACAAAGATACATTATCCTACATGTGATCTAATTATCAAAGGGATCAATTTTAATTTGCATATAGTCTTAGGTTGTGACAGAATGTTATTTAGCATAACATTTTAGTATTGAAATCGTGTAAGTTTCACTGCAGCGAGACGTCGAGTTAGCATGTCCTGTTTATTCGACTTTCTGCCGATTGACAGTTCAGGTTGCAAGCTACACGTGCGGTGTTGAGCATGCAAGCCAACACTTTTCCGACAAGCCAGAATACATTGATCACTCTCACTTCTTCACTGACAACCAACAAGTTGACAACTAGGCCTCCGAGATAGATAGTCGCTGCACCAACCTTACCCATTTTCTGTTAGTTGTGAACTGTAGGGCGAAGTTTCATCCCTAGGATCAGTATCACGGGTTACGGAATACCCTTCTATCTTGTACATCATCAGTTGTAGATGGTTTATGCTTTAGTACAGATTAAATGGGGTATACTGAAGAGATTGTTTCATTTCAAGTAACTGTCCGCTCCCTCTCCTAGATGCAAGCTTACCCTTGATGCTCATGCTTATTTAGCAGTACAAGAGAAGAGGAAGATAGGTACAAAGAACAAGAACTCAAGAGAAGAAGATACATGAAGATAATCGGCACAAGTCATAGGGCATCATAGGGAAAACCCCATAGAACCCATGTGTCAGCCATCTACATACACAAACATAACATGACGCTCTCAACGGGGTCAACAACAAGATAATTCTGGAACGTGGACTCAGGCAACAAAGATGGTCGTGAAAAGCTGTTGACAGGTCAGCTTCCAAAAGGTGTTCTGGATGCGACCAGAGGAAAGGCAACAAAATTCATCCAGGTATATTGAAAACACATCATCTTATCTGAAGACCTGGATGGAGGAATACCAACAGTATTTCGCTATCATATGAAAGAACTCCTGGTAACTCAAGTTTTCACTAGTACTGACTTCTGCATCTAAGACTGATGCTCACTAATCAGTCATAAAACTTAAAAAGATATCACCTTCTATAAGGAACAAGAAAGTTACAGAGAATGAAAATCATTTAGGTTTTTTAATAGGAAAGAAGGAAAATGTCTTTCTTCTGTTCCTGGTAGCCATCGTTCTATGTCATCTTGTAAAAATTAAATCGAAACACCATTCATATATTCTTGAACTGCCAGCTTCCGAAAGCTATGTAGCTAGAAACACAATCAACCAAGTGAAGAATTCGCTCTGTTTGAAAGACAAATGCGACACAAGAAACGATACCCTAAGTTAGACGCCGAATTTAGAACATGAAGTTTTTCCATGCTTTGTTTGTACTGCATTATTAATTTATCGAAAATTAAAGATGCTGTTCAAAATGCTCTTTAACGTCGTCCTCCATTTGGTAGGTAGAATGTTAAGAGACTTGATGTATAGAATAAACAATGTGGAGGATATACCGGAAAATACCTGGCTTACCTTGTCATCGTCTGCTTCTTCTTCACCTCTTCGCCTTTCTTGTTTGACAAAGAAATCGACCAGAGTCTCAGTGATTCGTTTGCAACCGCCATTTCCATGTCGTTCGCTCTTCTGTACTTCCGTTGAACGCGCGGTTCTTCCTCCGTCGTGCTCATTATTACTCTTACGTTCTTCTTTACACCCTCGTTTGTTCGACTCCTCGTCGCACTTACGTCTCTTGACTCCTACGTCATCGCAGGAGAAGTTTACAGTAGAGTCAGTTTCTGCAGATTCCCTGGTGCGCTTTTCTTTACACTTGCCGTCAAGCATCACCTGTGCAGTGGGATCGGCGCGCGGCTTCATTTCTGGTGGATTGTTCAAAGCTGAATTCGCAGAAGTCAAACCAGCGACTGGTGATGATGTATATCGCTGTAGACCTTGAGAAGAGTTACCTGTATGTCTTTTATCTACCTGTTGTCCAGGTTCACTTTTAATTACCTGCTGTTCACACCCATCGGTCGAAATTCCTGTACGAATTTTCCGAATCACTATGTCAGGATGAATATTAAAGTTTTTCAATAACCCATTTATAATTGGAGGACTAGTGTCTCTTCCACCGCCACTAGTTACTACTGTCGACGAAGTGGTTGCACCTGCTTGCGATGCTTCCTTCTTCGAGTATTCCGGTCGTGTTGAGGCTAATTTCTTGTTCGGACGTTTTCTGTAAGGGTTGCGATTTCTTCCCTTTCGGCTCTTCTTCTTTACGTCGGTACGAACTGGGATATGGGAATTTCGATCGCCGGTATGGTTGGTAGCAAACAACTCGCCAGTTGTCCCGTTGGAAACCGAATCTGGTAACTTCGCCTGATTTTCCGGTTGGTTGCAGGTTAGCCCAACACCAAAGTTTACGCATGCAGCAGGGGCGACAGTGAGAGGTTCGCTTTCACTACAACATAAAGTACCCCGTTTGGGACGAGGGATTTGTGCTGGGAGCACTTCAGAAGAAGAGTCATCAGAGTGGGAGTCAATGACTATAACTTCAATCTGACCTTCCTCAGGTTTTGGACGGTCAGCAGATTCAGTTAGTTCCGGATGACTGACACTAGAAAATTTGTGTTCGCCCAAGGATTCGGTGTTGGATTGTAGAAGAGTTTTGTGACCGACTTGGGCACCGATATTCCTGGCAACGGGACTGTCACTAAGATAGTGATAACCATTATTTTCTGGTGTGCCTGGCACTTCGTTATCGCTGTTATCTGACTCGTACGCCTTGCAGGGTATTTGAGAACTATGCTCCGGTGACTTTGCCAAAGAGTTGGCAGCAGCAACGAAACCTGCGTTCTGTAAACTAGCAACGAATTTCTGTTGGTTGTTATTTTCTTGCCTTCCGAATGCCCTCGGTTTTGATGTGGCTGGTATAGACGAGGTTGTACAACCTGCAGTATCGGTAGTCGGCCCGGATGTTCGGTTAAGTGCGAGGTGTACGCTGTTTGGAGTGGTGCTGAAGTTCGGCGATGTTCCAAGTAAACCGGAAGCTGTTGCTTGAGTGCGGCTAGTCGACGGACTCGTCAAAGGCTTCCGACGAATGGGCACTGCCGGTGGAGGACCTGCGTTGCGGTAATTCTCTGATGTCATCTGGCTCGAGTTCGCCGTCTGCGGAAAGGAGACACATATCGTGCGCTGTATGGAAGGGAAACTTCCTGAACGCGCTTGAGAGGCAACTTTCGTCGAATATCGGGAGTTGAAGACTGGTCCAGCGGGCCGACTTGAAGGTCGTTTCTTTAGATTGTTAGAAACGCCAATCTTCGGCATAACAGGTGCGTTAGCTCCTGGTAACCTTACAAATGAATTATCAGTTGAACGAATCCGGGGTGCTAGAGGTAGGTTAGTCTGCGGTGCTGGCTGAATAAGTCTAGAACTACTGCTTTCGATAGACGATCGGCAATTCGAGATACTTCCAGACGCATTAATATCGGCCACTACTTTCAAACGGTAGTTAGCTTCACAGGTTTGCCTGGAAATGGGCACTGCTAATGGAGGTCTGGAACTTTTATTCGAATGTCCTCGTTCTTGGCCACCCATTGGCATATCTTGACGGATCTTGGCTGTACCTCCAATTGCTGTGTCACCCCTACTACGCAAGGTCGAGCTTTCTGAAGGCCTGGTCTGAAATACCGATGACTTTGTTGTCCTTTTGCCAGTGATATGTCTTGGTTTCAGAAACTGAGAATCAGAATTCGCTGCTGCCATGGCCACTTGTGCTTCCTCGACGGTGTCTCTTCGGAAAGTAAATGCACTCACTTTAGGACTTCAACCATTTTCATCTTTGCCGAAACCTGTGGAGAAAGTTAGCTAAATTAACAGATTACTCTTATTTTTAATGTTTGAGAGTAGCTACTAGATTTCTAAACAAAAATGTGATTATTACATACACACATATGATAATTAAAAAATAACAATGCGGAAAGAAAGACTAGTTAAAACAGCGTAAGTGGTAAATGAACCATATGAATAAAGGTATTGAGGAATAAAAGAATTGGGAGATGAAGTTTGTGTGGGTATATATATATATATATATATATATATATATATATATATATATATATATATGCTAGCCGGCATCAGCAACTTTGAGCTTATGGTAACTTTCGTGTGCCATTATTTCTTAAGTATGTGGGTCAGACAAGTTTCCTTGTAGACTCCCCGCTTTTGTACCGTCACCAAAAAGGAACAAACAGGTATATTCCAAATAAAGATTTATGTATGTGGTATGTATGAGTAACGCGCGGGTGCTGCATGTTTCGACTATCGAGCAGTAACTTTAACAGATGTTGTGATTAGGTTGAAATGCAGCCTGGAACAAAACGTAAACTGACATTCCTTACCACAGCATCCAATTCACCTTTCCTTGTTCAGGAATATCAATGTTTGGTTTACCAAGTTTAATTAATTTGGCACCAATCATTTCCAGGAGTGCACATAATTCTCATCGGAAATATAGGCCTATATAAAAAAAATAGTGTATGGATAAATCAACCCCAGTTTTTTTTTACAAAAATATAAAACATCAGAACTTTCATATCCGTCCCCATAGAAATGCAGGATCTCTGCTAACATTGAATAAATAAGTTAAAAATACCCGTCATTGTGGCTGCGTGACTTAAGATGCCACCATATTTGAGCAGAGAGTTATGTTTCTATTTTCCTATTTGGTGACTGTACAATAGCGGGGGGATTCTACGATAACCGTGGCGCCGCAATTTGATGATGGATTCTGATGTAACTCGACGAGACAAATTTAAAGTAAACAATAATTTTATATATATATCTTGCTTAGTTCGGGAGATAGCCTATCTCAAAATTGGCGTGGTTGGGTTGAAACACGGCCTGGACCAGAAGAAAAATTTCGCCATAGCCCAATCTGATGATGAATTCGTATGTAACTCGGCAAGACAAATCGAAAATTAAGAATTATTTTTGTTTTGTTTTGATATCTCGCTTAGTTCTCGAGATATTGTATCTCAAAAGTGAGGAGGTTAGGGATAAGATCGGGTATGGATCAAGGGAAAAAAAAACACTTTTTTTTAACTGCTTTACGTCTCTCAACAGCGAGGGCTTTAGAGACGGGAAAGGATGGGTGCAAGGAATGGGAAGGAATTCGGCCATGGCCTTTTTAAGGAAGCATCCCGGCTTTTGCCTGGAGTGATTTGGGAAACCATGGAAAATCCAAATCTGGATGCCCGGACGGGGATTCGAACCGCCGTCCTCCCGAATGCGAGGCCAAAAAAAAAAAAAAAAAAAAAAAAAAAATCACCAAAAACCACTATATCTAAATGGTGAAAATGCACAATGGGTGTTTTATTTTCATCCTAGTGGTTGTTGATAGGTTAAAATATGGCCTAGACCAGAAGAAACGTCTCTAAAATCACAGGGAACTATACCTATAACTGAATTTTGACATGCTATATGTCTAAAACTAAGGGAGATATCAAAAAAAAAAAAAAATGTATTTTCGATTTTTTTTCGTTGCGTTCTATAAGAATTCATCATAATATTGTGGCGCCACAGTAATAATAGAACTGCCAATAACGGGGAGTCTACAACTTGTCTGAAACTTAGTGCACTTATATTTTAGAAACAATGGCACACGAAAGTTACCTTAAGCTGCAAGTTGCAGCCATATTTTGGAATTCAATGGTATGGTAGCAAGTTGGAATATCTTTGCGTCAACGGTGGCGACGAATAATCGTGAATGATATAAATCAAAAATATAATTTGTGGATAGGCCTAAATCTGTGGTATAATATCTAATATCCTATATAAATTCTGTTTGTAATTGTTTATTTTTAACATTATAATTATTACTGTTTCTTTTTCAACTGAAGTAATAAATATCAAATAAAGTGATTTATTTTTCTAATTTCTTTAATTGTTTATCAATTCTACTGTCGTGTCATAAAAAATTAGATAAGAAAAGGGGGAAAATAAAATGCCACAGCGTCTAGAAGGGAGATGTGAAAGCATTTAAAAATTCCCTGCGTTCAGGTGACGTCACAGTGATTCTTCGAGCACTGGCGTATATTGTCTCTGGTGGAGACTGGCGTAAATTGTCTCTGGTGAAGAAGATTATTACATGGAGCCAAGTTTTCACGAATGCGGCGTCACTGTGGTCCAGGCTACATTTCAATCCAAGTACAACCCCCGCTTATAAAGTGCCGTTCAAAGCAGATTAAATCATTTGAACCTAACCAATTTGGCGAACCGCTAATTCTTTCCTACCCGCCCTAGGGATGCAGTATTTTTTGTCTAAAAAATGAAGTCTAAGAAAACTTACAATAAATATAAACAGATAATAACACGCATTTCTTACGTGTACGAGATCTACCCATATTCGAGCCACTTTATTTGTCGGCTTTGTTGTACACTTTTTCTCTAACGGTGTACAAAATTTTAGACCCGAAGTAAATCCTTGAGAGTTCATCGCTATCGTATCATAGCCCATGGGCGTATCCAGCGAGGGGCAGGGAGGGGGCTGCTGCCCCCCCCCCCCCAGAAGAAAAATTAAGTTGACTTCAGTACGCCGAGTGAAGAACTGGCTCAGGAACACTATGGGAGAGGAAAGATTGACTGGATTATGCCTGATGAGTGTGCATAGAAATTTCTGAAAGATCACCGTGAGATATTGACAAAGTAATTGAAAAATTTTCTGAGAATTGGAGACGATTAATGTTTACATAAAAAACTATAACTGAGTTACGATCCCAATAAACTACATAGTAGATCCTTAGTGGTTGGATTACTATATTAATCAATAACAAAAATAGTTTCGTCAATAGGTTTGAGTTTCATTTTGTAATAAATCGTCATGTTTCAGTCCCCCACCCCACTTCCTCAAAACCAATATGAGTTCCCCCTCCCCCCCCCTCTAGTTCTGATCCTGGATACGCCCTTATCATAACCTCTTTCTCTCCCTCCCCCCACCCCCCCACGTTTTCCTAAATTTTAAGCTTTAATTACGTTAAGTGCATTGCTCCTTATTTTCAATTGGTAGGTCATCGTTTGACACTAAAAGTTACTTTTTTTTTTTTTGCCAAGTGTGTTTCGTTTTTGAGGTCGTTGTTGTTTAGGCCATCAGTTGCAATTTTACCTTCCGAAATAAGAGACCACTTATGGAGCATAGAAATTAACGGAAATGAGGCTTCAATTTTGGAAGGATAGAAAGAATTAAACTATAGTTTTCGAAAGGAGGTACTGTGCCAGTATGCTGAAAATTCGGAGGACTTATGGGCAGTTCTATCATTACCGTGGCGCCAAAATCTGATGATGAATTCTTGTAGTAATCGACGAAACAAATCGAATATAAAGAATAAAAATTTTCGATATCTCGCTTTGTTTTCGAGATATAGCATGTTAAAAATCAGTCATAGGTATAGTTCCTTCTGCTTTTGGTATTTTTTCTTCTAGTGCAGGCCGTATTTCAACCTAGCAACAATCACTACGAGAAGAAAATAAAATACCTGTAGTGCATTTCCACCGTGTAAATATGGTGGTTTTGATGAAAAAAATTCTGGTCCAGTCTAACATCCTCACTTTTGAGTTATAATATCTCGGGAACTAAGCGAGATATCAAAAAACTTTATTCTTTATTTTCCATTTGTTCTCATCGAGTTACATACGAATTCATCATAAAATTTGGCTATACCGAAATTTTTCTTCAGGTACAGGCCATATTTCAACCTAGTTACGTCAGTTTTGAGATACGATATCTCGAGAACTAAGCGAGATATCAAACGATTTTATTCTTTACTTTCAATTTGTCTCGTCAAGTTCTGTAAGAATCAATCATCAGATTGTGGCGCCACGGTATTGATAGAATCCCCGACTTATTACATATGAAAATAATTGGTACGCGTAGATAAAAAAGTTTACTGCAAAATCTTACCAAAAAATGGGAGTATACTGTGTGACCATTTAGGACGTACAAAATTCTTTAATTTGTTCATAGAGAGATAGATGAAAATATCTCACACATATTGGAAGAAAAAGAGGGGACTTCAGACATACGCCACTTATCAAAAAATGGTACTAATCTCTTGAACTTTGGATTGACTGTTTTGGTATAATGCCTTCACGTTCTCCATCGACATTTTACAGAAAAGTCGCCACAAATTGAATAAATAAATAAAAAAATACCGAAATATGATCTTGTCGTGTGGCTATCAGACGTTGCGAAAATAATACAAATTTCTTGAAATGTTGGTTAAATACTCCGTTGTATTACTTACTGAGCCTGAGCTTCTGTTGTCTTATTCTGTATCAGCGAATACCAGTTGTCATTGTGGTCCAGGATGTGTTACAATTTAAACTCAATCTGCTCTAGTAATGCTATGTCAAAATAAAAACTTTACCATACTCTGAAATTAATTCGAAAAAAAAAAAGACTTGCTTACGATTCTCTACACTCTGCAACACGGTAAAGCACGAAAAGTGAATTTTTTTTTAATTTTTTATTATTAAATATCGACTATCTTTCTAACAGAAGTAACATTGATACTAAACCGCCTACTATTTGGCAGCCGCGAGAGCAAATATGATTAGTTCTTGCTAAACAGCGACGATGATATAAATGTTCCTCTGTTGCGTTTTAATGGCTGTCAAAATCATAATGAAAACGCCCATCACAAGTTAATCCATATCTTTGTATGCCACGAACTTTGATAACATCTCGATACAGAAAGCCCAGATGTTTCGAAATTGAGCAGGAGAAATAAAGTCTGATGTTCTGCTTACTAGCTAGGATATCGTGCAACAATAAATTGCAAATAAGTTGCTTGCCCACTTTAGCGCCTGGGCACAGTGACATTAACAGAATTATCGATAGAAGCAGACCAGACAATACCTGTACTTGCCTGATTACTAAGACGGACGAATGGTCTCAGCGCTATACAGCAACAACGATCTTTCCAAAGACACTGATTAATCATAATACATTTGTATTTATTCATTGAGCTAAGAGAAGTGATTTGACTGAACTATGAAGCTGTCAGTGTTGTTTGTAAGAGCGGAACACGTACATTTATTTGAGCCACCAAAAGCTGTTGCGGAAATGCAAAATTATTCTTTACTAAACGTTTATATTATTAATAAATTACTTTTATTACCAAGTTACTCAAACTCTTGTACAATTGAATTATATCATGTATTTACTAATTATATTAGTACATTACGAACATAATTTCCATGTTGCGTTTCAAAGCATTTATTTTCTAGCAGTACCAAAAATTTATTAATTTCCTCATTTTCAGAGAAAAAGATAAAAATTATTTTAAACAGTAAATGTGACTTATGAAGTAGATATTTCAAAACTTCTTGGATTTGATTGCGGAGCGCCCGTCCCAATGGCAATTTCGCTAAGCACACACATTTTCCCTCTTTCTTGTACCCCAAGGGCGTATCCAGGATCAGAGCTAGAGGGGGGCAAGATTTGAGCTGGGGTGAGGGGGGCAATTCATATTGATTTCGAGGAAGTGGGGTGGGGCACTGAAACATGACGATTTCTACAAAATGAAACTCAAAGCTACTGAGGAAACTATTTTTGTTATTGATTAATATAGTAATCCAACCACTTAATCTAAGGACCTACTATGTAGTAAATTAAGATCGTTACTCAGTTACAGTTTATGTAAACATTAATCGTCTCGGATTCGTAGAAAATTTTTCAAAATCTTTGTTTGTCAATATCTTAAGGTGTTCTTTCACGAAATTTCGACGCACATTCATCAGGCATAGTCCAGTCACTCTTTCCCCCTCACAAAGTGCTCCTGAGCCAGTTCTTCACTCGTAGAAGCGTACTGAAGGCAACTTAATCAGCAGCCCCCCCTCCCCCCCCGCTTGATACGCCCACGTTGTACCCGCCTACTTTTGTCGTCAAGGAATGTTAATTATAAATCCTCTCGGTGTTTTTGGTAATTTACTCCAACTCCGATCCCTTTCCTAAGAATTTTTTTTTTTTTTTTTTTTTTTTTTTTTGCACACTTTTATGCCTGAAATCGAGTGCCGGCTTATGGTCATCTTTTCCCTTAGACCTATCTCTCTGAATTCTTTCAGCAATCTCTTTCCAGGCCTCACCACAAATATACGCCTTGTACACTCCCAGTACTCTCTTCACCTTCCTCCTCTCTTCCAATGAATCCCATTCCATTTCCTTTACGCTATCAGTTACTGATTGTATTCAGCAATAATTTCCAGAGTCAAATCTAGCAGCCCTTGTTTGCATGCCTCTCCAACTCCTGTATTCGATACCAAAAACGTGAGTCCTATACTACACCACCATATTCAAACAATGGTCTGACCAAAGTTTTGTAACCCAATTCCCTCACTTCTCAACCTAATCACTCCAGTTGCAATCTTTTCTTTTAGCAGCAATTGTGTAGAGATGTAGGAGAAAATTTTATTTTTAACAGCAATGCAAACAGTATTCTATGCTACTTGTTAATACTTATAGCTATTGTGAATAGCTGGAAATGATTTGGTCGAGTATGTCGGTATAGAATGAAGATAAATGCCAAAAAGGACCAGTTATGTGTACATAGACATAAAAAAGGGAAATGTGTTGTGGAAGAGGAATTGCTGAAGTGATAACGTTTGAAAGAGTTTTATGGCTCATTGAGAGAATTATAACAGTAAGAAGATTTGAGGAGGAGAATGAGAGGAAATTAGGACTTGGCTTTTTGAAGAACAAAACTCCACATCTATTATAGAGAGAAATGAAGTAAATGAATGAGGATATCAAAAATAGCTTGGGTTCTTTTTTTGAATATTATCAGTATTAAATACGGGAGTTAGGTGAACATGTGCAATGAAGGCAGCTAAAATTGTTTGTGGAAACAAGTGCAGAAAAGTCAGTAACTAATATGATAAAGGAGCTAGACTGGCAGTTATTGGGACACGGAAGGGGGTGACGATAGTGTTGTTTTTCTATGAAGCCTAAGGCGTATATTGGGCGAAGAATTACAGGTAGCATCAGGAAAGAATCAGGAGATAATGACCATGTTATAAAATTTTGGTCAGGCTATTGCTCGAATACAGTGGTGTGGTTCGATATTCAAATTTTGTTGGGAGGCTAGATTTATTTATTATTTATTTTATTTTTTTTGCTGCGTGGAAATTGTCTGTAACTCATATGATAAAAGGGCTGGATTGGCAGTCATTGGAAGACAGGAGGAGAATGACAAGAGTGCTGGGAGTGTAAGAGGCGAATGCTGGTGATGAGGTGTGGAAAGATATTGGTTGAGAAATTAGAAGCAGTGAAGGGAAAGAAACTTTTTTTTTTGTTGGTAAAGGATTGGAATAAATTACCAAGAGAAGAAGTGACAACTAATTTACCAAAAAACACTAAGAGAATTTAAATTCTGTAAAGGATACAAGTAGATAGATGGTGGAATTTACACTCAAAGGATAAAAGATAATAATAAGAAATGGATAAATAGATGACTAGTGAAAATTGCAACCAGACCATGCACTCCATCGCAATTAAATATATTTTGAATTCTGTTTCAATTGTAACAGAGTGGGAAGGATTTCATTGAAGGTAACTGTAAGAACAATACATGGGAGGTGAGTAACAATACACGTCAGACAGTGAAAGGGTGTAAAGTAAAAATGGGTATTGAACCAAGGTGGGAGTGTAGGGAAATTGTCATCGGAGAATAAGCTGTTGCTTTAAGTATGAAGAACTGATAACACTCTAACCTGGCATTTGGGTGGATTCAGCTATCGATATTTTCATTTTACCAAAATCAATCCAGGCAAATAACGATATGGCTATTTCAAAATGCCACAGTAATATTCCTTCCTGTTCTTCGCCCCTTATTCTCCTGTCACTGATAACCTTGATGTAAATGAGGCATAATGCGGTAAGAAAAATAAAAGTCCTGAAGAGTTTAAAATAGTTTCCCATAAATGTTAAGTTGTGCACTGCATAGCCATCTATACCTTTAAACGGATTTCTGAACTATGTTGACGAGTTTTCTCATTCGACATTTTTATGAATTTGAAAATTTTGCTAAAGTAACACAAGCTTTTCATAAACATTCTTTATACTCTCGTGCTATCATTAGACCATATTCTGTTAAAGAGTTTGGGGTTTTTAGTTGTGTTTGAAAAAAACTATGTGGGAAATTTGCTCCTGGTCAGACTGGGGAGAGAATCGTATTGCCAAAATATTTCATCCACAAAATGGATTCAAGACCGGATATGCTGAGACCTCACCATTAAAATTTTGCAGAACACTGGTTCACTATAGAAATTATATTCTTAGTTAAAAGTTCACACAAAAACAACTCCAGATCAAGATAATGAGATTCTGAATTGCTAGCTTTGTCAAAGCTGCAAAAATGTTTATCGTTATTCTACAACCCTCAAAGTTTTATATCCAGCAATCAGTTTGCAGACTAGTGAAACTGGTGGCACATAATCCGTATAGGGCCGGTATATTCTCAGGTGTTCTATATTTCTATGCAAAATAAACAAGAATTTCACAAACACACTCACAAGATAATGCACATTCAAACATGAGTATGGAGAGTAAACCTGTCATTTACTAATGATTGAGAAAGATGTGATGTAACAAAACAAAAACTAAACAAACAAAAGTACACAGTATTTCACCAACTCCTTAATTATGCGAAACACTGACAAAACATATATGCTACAATGCTATCATCATAACAGAAACATGTACCATAAAGAGAATAACGCACAAATATTTTTTCAAGCAGGGGATACACTTCCCCTCTTTTGAAATAATTATAAATTATCTGAATTGCTTTATTAAATTGTTAATATCAAACAATAATGTATTAACCATCTATAAAACAACAATTTTTTATGGTATTATTTGTTAGTAAAAAGCAAAACAGTACTAATGCCTTCTTTCTGGCACTTTTTTTTATTGAAGCAGCTGTATTTGTAACATTTTCTGCAAAGTACACAGCATATGCGGGAGTAGAATCATAACCAGGCAACAGCAAATCAAGCCCCCACAGATAGGGTTATATGCTCTGACTTAAATAGATATCTTGTATGTGCCACATCAAAAATTAATACTCAGCATATTTCCAAATTATGCAAGCAGACCCTCACATTGCAACTTGCTCTACTAATATAATCATCTAATTTCAATAAACTATATTATATTAGGATGCAACACAGTCTGAATTATGTGCACTTCCAATGAATAAAATATTAATAAAAGCCAAATTCACCTCAAAGTAAAAAATCTATGTTGTGAGCAAAATAAGGAAGAGTGAAGTGTTTCTATAAATCGCTGTTTACATACTGACCATGATTGAAATTGATGGAAAATACCATTTTTGAAATGGACCTAGTAATAATGATTAAAATCAAAAACTTCTGATGACCAGTCATGTATTTATTTTCAAGTGACCGAATTGGAAGAAAAATATATATATACATTTACCCCCCTCCCCAAGGGTAACTGGTAGCTCAGTGAATAAGAAATGTACCTACACAATTCAAATTCACCGAGCTTGATTCAAATCCTGCTGTAAATATTTTTTTTTATATAGGCTTTGGTTTGTTTCATATGAGTTATGCTGGGATGTTACGTTTTTCGGATTCCATGTTAAACTTTAGGTCTTGGAGGAAAGGAACTGGCGATCCTACCTCTGACACAATGGCTCAGTACACCAAACAACCTTCGGGTTGTGTTTTTATCTTTTTCAAGTAAAGAAAAATATCTTAGTTAATACCTGCTCATCTCTCAACATCTTCACTGCACACTTCACAATAGTATACTTCCTCCTTTATATGTACAAAAACGCTCCACAGTAAAAGTTTTACATAAAAATTTTTTGTGTTGCATCAGTGAAAATGTGAAAATCTTAAGTATTATTCCGTTTAAGTATTAGAGCAGACGTTCCCAACCTGTTAGAGGGTGGGGTGCGAGGTAATTTATCACCTGTGTGAATGATACACCATCGTAAGTACTATGTCTCCTACACTACCTTTTAGAATTGTAAAATCTTTAATGCAAATATAGAGTGGTCTGGTAGCTCAGTGGTTAATGCACTTGCTTACCAAACATTTGCTGCTCCAGTCCTGGATTTGAATCCCGGCAGGTGCAGGAATTTTGAGAGTTGTATTTGATCAAATGAGCTAGGCTAGGAGGTTCCGTGGTTCGTATTCCACGTTAAATTGTAGGAAACGAACTGGCCATCCTACCTCTGACACAATGGCTTAGTATTTGGGAGGAATCAACCAACATTCAGGTTGTGGACTAAGTTAATGTAAATATCATATTTAATAAGTTTCCTCCGACATGTCATTGTTAGCACATATGTTTTGACTGAATGGGGGCCTGGTACAA
The DNA here is from genome assembly GCA_031002005.1 of Vandiemenella viatica. Classification (NCBI taxonomy): domain Eukaryota; kingdom Metazoa; phylum Arthropoda; class Insecta; order Orthoptera; family Morabidae; genus Vandiemenella; species Vandiemenella viatica. The sequence continues at coordinate 27,464 of JARYHS010009531.1, read as the reverse complement.
AAAACATGGGGAGTCCTTTTGTTAGAGGCCTGTGATATACAATAGAGATCCATTGTCCATTGGATATTGAACACTAAAAAGTAAATTGATTTAAAAAAAAAAATGCGTGTAAAGTAGCTAAAATTTATTTGGCTGAGGACAAAAGGTCTGCAAGTGCTTTTTGTGTTAACCTGCAATATTACGGCAACTAAAAGATGTGTAATGGTTCATCTCTGTGCTAGAACAAACAACATTGGCACAAAACCAGTCTTCCTTTTTATATACAGAAAAGAAACACACATGCACATATATTGCCTAAATCATTTTAAAGATGAATCTAAATATTAACAGTACAAATGTGGAAAATGTAAGTATTACACCATGCCAGTAATTTGACCAATGCATTTAATCAGTAAACAAGATGCTAAAATGGGTGATTTAATGCAGTAGCTGAGTGGACAGGGGTGAAGTGACTGATTAAAAGTGACAGCTTTGACATGAAGACAGGCAATGGGATAGAACTAAGAGAGTACCAAATTTGTAGCTGTGTCTAACATTCAAGTATGCTCAAATATTTGATTAGTGAGCAACTAGAATTAACTATGACCTGCTCCCCAGCACTGCGTTAATTCAATACCATACGTGCTGAGCTACAGCATTTTTAAAAACGCTATACAGAAACCATCCTGCAGTTATTTTGGGAAACCAGTCAAAACAGGTATCAAACGCAGGTCCTTCTGAATGCCACACCCAGACATTAAGAACCCACCAGCCAGGTTTGATACTGTATGTTACTACACATTTTCTTAACTGTATAAATTTCTAGGTTTTTAAAGACAGCAAATAAAACTGCCAAAAGCGGATATGAGAAATCACGTTTAAGAAGAAAGTCGCTAAGAACTGATGAGTGAGTGTACATAAATGCATACAATACACAGATTTTTAAAAGCTCGTGTTAAGAACATAAAATGCTACACTTTTACCTAGACCATGTTAAGTAAACAGCCATGGATTTATTTCTATTTTTATGCAAAAGGTGTACAAAATTTTAAAGAAGTCGCGTCAAAAATACCGAGATAGAAGAATACATTATAAGAATAAAGTAACTATAATAAAAGTAGAGAATAATGAGATACACACATCAGTTAAAAAGGGTGTGAGACTGGGTTATAGTCTGTCCTCGTTAATATTCAACCTGTATGTTGAAGAAGCAATAAAGGAAGTGAAAGAAAAGATTTGATGTGACAAAAGTGTTCAAGGAGAAAAAATCAGTATGCTAAGAATTGCTGATGACATTGTCTTGTTAGCAAAACAGGTTGAGAAGTTACTGAATATCATGAACTTTTTTTTAACTGCTTAACGTCTCTTAACAGCGAGGTCTTTAGAGACAAGAAAGGATGGGAGGCAAGGAATGGGAAGGAATTCGGCCATGGCCTTTTGAAGGAAGCATCTCAGCATTTGCCTGAAGTGATTTGGGAAACCATGAAAAACCCAAATCTGGATGCCCAGACGGGGATTCGAACCGCAGCCGTCCCAAATGCGAGGCTAGAACGCTAACCATTACACCACCACACTCGGTAATATCATGAACAAAATACTGAAGGAAGATTTTGGATTAAATATAAACCAAAGCAAGACAAAAGTGATGAAATAATAATAGATTAAATATATAAATAGGGTTGGATGCGATAGGAGAAGTTAGTGAATTTTGCTGCTTAGGAAGTAAAATTACAACCAATGGCGGAAACAGGAATGATGTTAAAAGCATAACAGCACTAGCGAAAAGAGCCTTCATGCAAAAAGAAATCTTTTGGTTTCAAATATTGAACCAGGACTCGAAAAGAACTTCTATGTGTGGAGCACAGCACTTTATGGCATGGGCTTTAGGAATACCATTAAGTAGGAAAATTGAAGTATTTGAAATATGGTGCTATAGAAGGATGCTGAAAATTAAGTGGATGGATAAAGTAGGTAACGAAAGAGTTTTGGAAATGATGGGTGAGGAAAAAAGTTTGTGGAAGAGTCTTACAGAAAGAAGAGACAGGCTGGTAGGTCATATTTTGAGACATGCAAGGTTGGTTAACTTGTTAGTGGAAGGAACAGTGGAAAATAGGAACTGCAAAGGAAGACAGATTAGAATATATAAAGCAGATAATTGAGGACGTGGGTCGTAAAAATTATGTTGAGATGAAAAGTTTAGTGCAAGATAGGAAGGGGTGGAAGAGTGTATCAACCAGTCAAGAGACTGACAACATAAAGGGGGGGGAAATCCCATCAAAACTGTATAAAGATTTATTTAAAAACTTTATAAGAATATTGAAATCTAATTTTGAGTTTTTATTTGTAGGATTAGATAAAAAATGTCATGTCCTTGAGAAAATAAATACTAGTTACAATCACTCTACAATTTCTAGCTACGGATGACACTTACAAGAGAATAACGTATTTATTCAGAGTAACAGATTCATCCACTTATCATTATGTACCACAGGTGTGCACAGCATTGATAAGAATTAAAAGAGTATTCAAATGTAAGCAATTGTTTCATATTTTTCAGTTATTAAATAAATCATTTTTGACAAGTTGTTGTATAAATCTGAATGAATTGAATAAGTATTGAATGATCAAGTGGATCCTAACGTCTTGAGAAATTTCTAACTATACTTCTTTTCTTGTTTTTATACCCAAAAAGCTCCTTTTTTTAACTAAAACATTCTTTATTATTTATCTTATGCTCAGTTTCTTCTATTTATTTTTGAGTGGCACTAAAGAATCCATCAGTTCTTCAGTGTTCAAATTCAGTCATCTGAAGATAACTGAAATGTTTAAAAGTACGATTTAAAAAAAAATAAAAAATCCCTAGGTACCAACAAGTGAAAAAAAAGAAAAAAGATTGCAAACCTTGTTGACCACACTTGCTTACTCCTTTTAATTTCTTTAGCCTATTCTTGGTGTACGTTCAAAGAGTTTCAAATCTTTTGTGTACATTGTCACTGGATGTGTATAATTTTGTTGTGATCTTTATAAACTAAAATTTAATGTGCCCTGTTTGAACAATTACTTGTTTCAACATTTTGTAAATTTAGTTATTTAAATGATTTAATTTTTTTTAAAAAAGAATAAGAAGATGAATTTAACAAAACAAGCACAGTGTGCATACTATTCAAAATATGTTATACCATCCTGAGCTAACACAAACAATAGTTGCTATGTATTTTCCCACAAAGAGCAATATCACTGCACATGTGGTTGCCCCAGCAACATTGTGAACATATAGCTAGACACTTGGCTGCATTGTGAGGCTCTTAGAAGAAATACTTGCCAGCAACACATTGCTGTAAAAATAATGATCATTTTCAGGCACGGTAACACATCTGCATTAAAACCAGAGGAATATGGAGAAAAACTAACATACTATTTGTGTTTCAGATTAGTGGAATAGAGAGATTAAAAGAACCTTACCCTTTCAAATAGCAATAAAATATTTTTCATTTACCCTTTCGTTAACTGGTTCTAATTTTTCATTCTTAAGATTAAACTTGTACTTCGTTCCCTATTTTTACTTTGCCACTATTCCTATCATTCAATTTTTTCCCCGTCAAATCACATACGATAACAGTTTTTCCACCTTCTGCAATATCTTTCCCTTCTAGTTTCCTCCATTTGCAGAATGCCATCTTCTTCCAACAATCTTTCCCTAGGCTGAAATGCCTACGCTATTGCTACCACATTTCATAAACTATAGTTACTGTAATTTTCTGTTTGCCTTTATTATCTCTCTCCTAGTTTCTCCAAATATTCTCATTTTTGCAGAGTCAAGCTTCCTTGCAGTTATTTGGGCCTCACTGCTGCCCTGAAAACTTCTCCACATTTGAATTCTCTCACACATTTTCTTCAAAGCACCTATACATTTATTGGACAACTAATCTTTAGTGATTTACTTTTGAGGGACCTCTCACTAGTCATTCCACCACTGTACCTCTGCTTCTAGTGGCTATATTTATGTAGTCAGCAAAAACCATTGTCTGGGGATCCAAAAATCCAATTCTTTTGCCACCTTATTACAATAGTAATCCTTGATATTGTTAATCTTTCAAAATAAGATAATAGCATACCAATAATTGTCAATTATCATACTAAACACGGCATAAAAACAACAAATCATGATCACAGTACTGCTTTTTAGATAACAAATAAGCAGATAATATAGACCATAACTTACAATAGAAAAAAAAGGATCCAAATATTTTTACCAGCAAAAGAAAGAAAAAAAGTAGGATGATGGTGGAATAATTTTTGGTTGTCTGAATGTAGGCAGATTCTCCTTTGGTCAGTACGTTCTTTGCTTTTACTTCCAAGCTGGTTTAGCTGCCGATAACTTCAGTGTGCCCAAGACAACATAATGATACTTGTTTTAGAGATTCACAGCAACAAAGGGCACAAATTTTGACAGAAGTCTCAAAACTCTGGATGTGATACTGTTATACTTCTGTGAAATTTCAGCTTTGTGTAAATATATGTTCTGCATAATTCTGATTTGGCACCGACAACAGTTTCAACACAGGTATTACAATAGCTCTTCTCGTTTTCACATTTTGTCAACATTCCAGCTGCGAATTTTTGGCCAAAATAATAATAATAAAAAATGAAGGCATGGTCTTTTTAAGGAACCAACTTGGCATCCACCTGGAGCGATTCCAGGAAACTGAAAGGTCAGACTAGAGATAGAACCTATGTCCTCCCAATTAAAAGACCTGAATATAAAATGCACCCACAGCAGAAATAAAGTATGACCTGTTAACTCGGTTTGAGGTCAAGGCAACAGACTTTGATTTCCATGTAATTACTAATATTGCTGTACTATGTTCTAACATCAAAAGATGATGTCATTAAAGGTGGGGAAAGATTAGAAGCAATGAATGGGAAGGAATTTGGCTGTGACCTTTTGAAGAAACCATCCTGGCATTCACCTGGAGTGATTTGGGGGAAACTCAAATGTGGATGGCTAGACAGGGATTCAAACTAATGTCCTCTCAGATGTGAGGCCAGAGTGTTACTGCTCACCCACCATGCTAGGTAAGATGGGAGCATTCCTTTAAAAGTTTCCGATGTAATTCTGGAATTAATGGGTGAATTCATACTATTGTATTTTATAAATCTAATTCCTCATCCATATTGGGAATGACATAAAATAGGGGATTGCTTACACGGAAAAGTTGTTGCACCTGTAGCTCACGGTGACAGTTGTACGGCAACTCAGAAAATGACTAAATGGGGTGTTAAAAAAGACCCAGAAGTGGATGAAGTATTTGATTTAAAAGAGGAAACACGTTTCAGAAATACAACTAAGAACATTTCCAAATAATTTACTTTAATTATGCTGAAGTGCAAGCTCTGGTGACAATTTCCCTAGACATCTATTCAACTCTCTTACTATTGTTATTTATTTTTATTATCTTAAATCCCCCAATTGTAAGAGGTGAGACACGAACTGTCACGTCAAGCTTTAAGCCGTCAACAGGACGGTTATAAAAAAGATTGAAATGCTTGCTGCCAAGAAAAGTTGTATAGTTCTGTACAAAAATGTGTCGAGTGCAATCTAATGTATATTATCATTATTATTATTGCAGCTATATCAATCCTTATTTCAGGATGTAGCCTTTTAAGTCTAATAAGCTATATATTAGAATTTAATTCTACATAGTTTTGTTGTAGTTCTTTCCAGGCTGATCGATCTTGAGCCAACCTCTTCCAGTTCACGCCTGTAACTCGATGTATATCCTTATCCCAGCGATCAGGGCGTCTTCCTCTTGCTCTTTACAGTTCCTTGGTATCCAATCCAGTACTGCCATAGTCCATCTTTCATCTCTTTTGCGAGCAATATGACCAGCCCATTTCCATTTTTGGGTCATGACTCTTTTTAAGATGTCTGTCACTTTAGTTATTGAACGAATGTGCACTGCCCCTTTCCTGTCTCTTTTTCCATACTTTGCTGGGCAGTTTTTGCTTCGTGTGACTATTTAGAGTCCAAGTCTGGCAGGCATATGAGAGGACCGGTAATACACATTGATCAAATACCTGTTTTTTAAGATGTACTGGCATGTTAGATTTAAAAACTATGGAATTTCTTCAGTATGCTCTCCAGCCCAGCTTTATGCGTCCATAGATCTCAGGATTTGAGTCGCCATTCATACTGATCAGTCAGCCAAGATAGATTTACTGATCTACGGACTCAATATCAGCATCTTTCGTATCTGCCTTGTCTTTATCTTTTTCTGCCCATTTGTTTTGCACGATTATGATTTTTGACACGTTTATTTTAAGGCCAACTTCGCTGCAAGCTGCCACTAGTTTATTTATCAGTTCTTTAAGCTCTTCCAGACTGTTTGAGAGTAAAACTATATCATCAGTGAATCTTAAGTTGTTGAGACTTCTTCCATTTATTCTCAAACCTCTGTTTTGAGATTGGATTTTTGACATTGCCAACTCCAGGACTGATGTGAATAGCTTGGGGGATATAGTGTCTCCTTGTTTTACCCCTCTTTGTACTGGGAACTCTTTGGTGGCTTCACTACAAAGGTAGTGGAAGTGGTGTAGATGTTGTACAGTAAGTCAATATAGCCTGGATTCACTGTTCTAGTATGTATATACGGCTACAAAATAAATGATTTTTCAAAAGAACTTCGATGTGATTAATACTGTGCAAAAAGGTTAAGAATTTGTTGATGTAAATGAGAGGAAAAGGGAGTATATTATTTCCTACAGTTAAAAAGGAGTATAACTAATAAAAAATATAATGAAATAGACATTGTCTCAAATCAAATAGATGATGTAAAATGTACTCTACCTGCTAGACGAAACCACAAGAGATGGAAGGTAAAAGTAGATTATAGTGTTTGTAAGTGACACTCGGTTTGGAGTATCTCTTTATATGCAATTAGGAGAAGTAAAGCTGATCATAGAATGGTCTCCTAACAGAAGACAATCATTAGACAAAATAAGAAAAAAAAATGTTTTCTTTTGTTTCACCAACTTTTTATATTAGACAACCATTATAAACTGCAAAAGAAGACAGAATTGGCCGTAGATGTAGAGTGCCTACTAACACAACGATGAAAGTATGCTGTCATTTAGCATTCAAAATGTGGTGCTAAATGTAGGTTTAGGATTAGAGTTGAAGAACCAAGGGAAAAGTAAGAAGGCATAAAAAAATGATTAATGTTTAGAAAGGAAAATAGGAAGATGATCAGAAAATGAGCAATAATGCCGGGGATAAAAGAAATAAAAAGTACAGTGCACAATCGTCAAATATAAAACAATGCATAACGGTTGAAAGAATGATGAAAGAAAACAGTGGAAAAAATTGAGAAGTTAAAACCAAGTGGGATACTTGAAATATCTAAATGAGGGATGGACGGGGAGGGGAGAGGGAAAGACTGCGGATAGTCAAAGAATTAACATGGTAACTGTGTGAAGATGGAAAGAAAAAACGGCAGTGTGGCTGAATGCAATAAGTTTGTCACACTGGACTGGGAAGGTATAATGGGACCAGGACTTAGACCAACACTTCTCAACCATTAACCCAAAGCCCAGTAAATTGTTAAAAATAATGCTGCGGACCACTAACTTATATCAGTGTAAATTTTTTGCCTATTTGTGTTTTATTAACATCTGAGCCTTATTTTAGTGAACCATTAGAACATTATAAATCTAAAATCATGTTTTGATTACTACAAAAACAGTTATAAAACTGGAAGTGAAATATTAAATACTAACCAAATGTTTAATTCAAGGTCTGTCTCATCCTTCATATTTCCCCGCTGGTGTTATTCTGTGTCATCCGGTTGGTGGCATCCTTTGTAGTAGTCCCCATTTGATTGAAGAAAATGCTCCCAATGGCCTTTCCACTTTTGGAAGCAATTCTGGAAATCATTTTTCGGTATTGGCTTTAGAGCGATCGTCATATTTGTTTTGAGTGTTTCTTTGCTGGTGTCCTTTGATCGTCATTTTTAATCTTGGGAACAGCCAAAAGCCGCAGGGAGCTACGTCAGGAGTGTACATAGGCTGACAGAGCTGTACGACTTTGTGCTTTGTCAAATATTGCTGCACGACATTCGATACGTGCGCTGGGAAGACTCATCTTGTTTCTGGATCATAACCATAAATCCACAATTCATCACCAGTTATAATATTTTTAAGCACATTTCCAAATTGTCCCGAGCGATTTCGAGGTGAAGATTTTTCTGCTTCACCATTATCAATTTCAGAATGAATTTCACACACACACACAAACCATTTACAAATTTTCAGTTAAAATCTTCCAAACACTAGTATTCCAAGATCACACTCAAGTCATCGCACAGTCAATCAATGATCTTCATTTATCGCAAGAATTCAATATTATCTGGTGTTTATGTCGTCAAAGGCCACCCAGAGCATGGGTTACTATCAACAGATGTGGGGCCATCTTTGAACCACTTATACCACTCTTTTATTCATGGTTCGCTCATACACTTGCCCCCCAATGACGTCTTCATCATTTCAATGGTCTTGCACAACTCTTGTCGAGTTGAAAGCAAAATTTAATGCAAATTCGTTGATCCAATCTTTGCGTCATTTTTTTTTACAATAGCAAAATGTGACGAACATACAAAACACTTTGTAAACAAAAACACGTGAACTAAGGCGTCCCAGTTACAACTGTAGCATCTAGGGAGTTCGTGAAGCTTTATGTCGACATTTGTACCTGGCATATGGTGCTAAAATTGTTAGGAGTGAAGATATGAAGAAAGATCGGATACTTTTGAGACAGACCTAATATTTAGTAACCAAACAAATATTAATGTTACTATAGGCTGGTTGCTATACTATACCATCTATCTATACACACAAAATAAAAGACACTAGACGTCACCACTATTAATTTACCAACCCTACTACATTCTGCGTCCCTTGAATCTACTTGAAGACCTCCCTGAAAATGATCCTTAGATGAATGGCATTTTTTTTTATATATCAACTGGAAATGAATAAACTATTGTAGGAACAATGCTGTCTTATCCTCAACCTGGACATACCAGTTTTTTGCCTGCTCACTGAAATATTTGCGGTCTTTAAAAGTTGGGCTTATGGGGTATACTGCTTATAACCTTATCAAATACGAATACGTTATCTAAATTTATAAAGTTCTGCCTGTGGTCTGAATAATTTTTGTGGACCACAGGTTCTAGAATCGATCTAGATGAATGATAGGATAGACACCAATCTCTGCCTCATAAAAGACATTTCACAAACAAAAATACACTTGCCACACAGAACACAGTTACACGTTTCACAGAGAGATGGCAAACAGTGTTAATATTTTTGGAAGAAAGGTATTATTGTGGCACTCTTCAAGAAGGGAGATTAAAAAATGTCAACTACTGAGTCATTGCCTTATGTGCCATTATAGAGAGATGGTGCATGAGAAGATAATGGAGGAAAGGATAAGAAAACAGTGGAAAGTTGACACAAGAGGAATTTGATGCCAGACACAGAAGTTCACCAGTGGATTTAGAGTATAAATTGTTCTCGGGCCTCCCACTAGCAGATCGCATCAATCTGATGCAACATTTTGAAGTCAGTCTCGGATTTCATATTTTGGCGAAGTGTCGGGTTTCCAGAGTGGCTGCCCTACTGGTCATCAGAGGATTTAGTGTCTACTGCGAGGTGCTTGTAAGAGAAGCACTATGAGCACGGCAAGGTACAGTCACGGCATTTTAGGACATCTTGAATGCATGTTTGGGAAATACAGAGAGTGAAAGGAGTGTCAAAGGGATAAGGAGAATGTATGAGACTTGAAGTTAAAGGGATTTTTGAAGAGAATATTATGATTCAGATTACCAAAATGGACTAAAGAGTTTTTTCTGCACTACTGTTCATTACTGGAGAGGATGAGATACAACAAGAGGTGACCAGATGGATTAGAGAACAAAATATGAACTCTAAGTTGTTTCTTGAAGACATGAGGAAAGAGACAGAAGTGCAAGAACAACTGCATACATGGTAGGAAGTAATGGCAAATCTCTGTATAAAATTAGAGAGAAAAGAAATCACAATTTGTAGAAAGCTAGAATGAATGCTGATGTTCTTTGTAAAGGGGATAAATTAAATATTCTACGTAGTGTTAATAAGAAAACCAAAAGAAATGAATGATTTAGAACAGGAATTTTTCAGGTGTCAGAGGAACAGGTAAATCCCATACTTGTGAACAAGAATTATATACAGGTTTTATTATGTACCCATATAAAGCAATGGAATTATATTTAGATTTAGCCAAAGTCATTTGGTAAAATAATTAAGAAAGCCAGCAACATTGAGTGTTTTAAGTGCATATGAAAATTTAAGGTTACATCTTGAGCAGGTATCCAAAAAAATAGCAGAATTATTTTTTAAAAGCTGTATTTTTTCAAATATTTTACAATACAACCTTATCCCTTTCAAAATACTCTCTAACTAATACAACTGTCCCACCGGTGCTTCCACTGTTCGAAACATTTCCTGCAGGCATCTTTAGAAATGGCCGACAGCTCCTCCCTCATTTTTTCTCTCGTACTTCTTCGATGTTGTCAAATCGGTGTCCTTTCATGCCCCTTTGTGGAAATGAGAAAAAGTCGCACGGAGCCAGGTCAGGCGAGCAAGGTGCATGGGGCAGCGAAATCATGCCTTTTTTTTAGCCAAAAAACAGCTGTATGTGTGTGCGCGCGCGGGCGCGCGCACATGTGTTTTGTTGTGGTGGAAGAACCAGTCTCCTGTCTGGCACAAATCAAGTTTTTTTTTTACGAGCACTGTTGTGTAATCTTCTTAAAACTTCCAAATAAAAGATTTGATTGACATTCTGATATGGGGTAACAAACTCTGCATGAACTATGCCCTTGGCATCAAAAAAGCAAATGAGCGTTGTTTTGACGTTTGACTAGACAACATTATTTTGGACGTGGTGACAATGACGTCTTCTACTGGCTTTACCGTTGCTTTGTTTCTGGATCGTAACCAAAGCACCACTACTTCACCACCAGTAATGATATTTGACAGAAAATCTGGACCAATTTCAAGCTGTTGTTTAAAAGCATAACATGTTTGGACTTGACATTCTTTTTTATTGTCAGTCAAAGCCCGAGGAACGAACTTGGCAGCAACCTTTATCATTCGCAAATCTTCGGTTAAAAATCGCTGAACCGAGCTCCAAGATAACCCAATAATCTCCGACACTTGATCACCTGTCTGTCGACAGTCTGAGAGCACAGGCTCTCGAATTTTTCAACATTTTTGCCAGAACGAGGTTTGTCACCAATCGACATGTTGCCATTTTTAAACTGAGCAAACCACTCGTACATTTGAGTTTTTCCCACAGCGTCATCTTTGTAAGCTGTTTTAAACATTAAAACATTTTCAGCACCATTTTTACTGAGTAGAAAACAAAATTTCCCAGCTGCACATTGTTAACTTAAATTTGCCATCATCAAAACCGAAATAATAACAAAACAGTGCTGGCAAAAACAATCACTACAGATTAACAGAACAAGCCAGCGTGACAACACAAGTGGCACTGAACTGACAATGAGTTGTACTATAAATTCCTAGCGGCAGAAACGCGTACCACACAAGCTCCGCCCACGGTAATGCTATTCTGGAAATTTTTGGGAACCCCTCATACATTCAAACCAATCGAGTTAGTCAAAATTTGTTAAAAACACAGATATGATAATTACTTTAAAGAGATGGCAGTTGTTAACACAGGATATAGTAAAATAAAACTTTAAGCAGTAAGCATAAGTACAAAATAATTTAATGCAATGTGAAATCAGATATACGGAAGGAACTGTACACTTAAAACACAGAAAATATTGTTAGTAAAATTACAAATTACATGCACCGGTTCGATTAAGTCTTTTTGTATCTGTGATAAACCGGTAATAGTTTTTCCAACAAGACGAGAATGCAAACTGTAACAACAAAGTATGTGCCTTATCAGTTACAATGTTCAATAAAGAAAAAGAACACATACTAACAAACACAAAAAACTGGTTTATAAATTACACGACGTGTGATTGGAGCATGTAGTCTCGTCCAGTGCAGCTAAGCACTGGTGACACAAGCTTACGATAAACGAAGGTTAGTTTCACTTAGCACAGATCACACGTCACTTCTCACAGCTATAGTCATCATCATCAGTCAGTACCCTGTCCAGGAAGTCAGCGGACTCCATCCCGCCCATCGGCGGGTCCCCCACGGCTCCGAACATGCAGCGAATTTCCTGGGGCGACTTGCCTTTGATCAAGTTCGCCACGTACTTGCATGACACGTCGTATAACCCTTTGATGTCCAAATAGTAGGCAGCCTGCAACATAAAAATAATGTCGATAACAATAAATCATTTTACCCTGCATATTTAAACTTTTAAATGAGGCCACCTATAACCAGTTGTATTGCGTGACAGGTTTATTTTTTGTTGTCCTTGTTTGGATTAAGTACAGAAATGTTTGTTTTTTCCTTCTGATAATTTTCTTTTCCTCCAGTTTACCCATGTAAAAGAAAACTGTCCTGGCCTATCATATGGAATTATACTGACATTTACTGGATACAATGGAAACTAAAATCTAAAAAGTGAGATTATGTTTAGAACACTTATTTTTCCAAACACAATATCTGACCCAAATCACATTAACTGAAATTTTGACTGTGTTTCATCTTCTTATTTAGCAATGTTATTTACAATGTTTTTCATTAATTACATAATTCAGTTAAGTTCAAATCTGAACAATTTTTTCACAGTTAAAATCTAAAGACAGATATTAAATTTAAGGAGTAGTAGATCTAAATACTTCATGGAAAAAATTCTGCAGTGATAAGTTTTCTTTTAAAAAATTGTGATAAATGAAATTATTACAACTTTTATAAGGACAGCATTTTTAAAATATTAATTTTAATTGGGATGGAGTACACACTCCGGTGGAAATTTTATCCAGGTCACCCTGCAGCTGTTTTGATCCTATTATATACCAAAACGTCATCAGCAAACAACCTAAATTCTGACCATAAACTGTCAACACAATTATTCAATAGAATGATGAACAGTAAAGGTCCCAACACACTACCCTGTGGCACTCCATCTCTTTTGATAGTGCATTACCTACGCTAACACTTTGCTTTCTGATTTTCAAGTATTCCTCTAACCAGCAAGTAACTTTTTCATACAATCAAATAGTTTTCAGTTTATTTAAGACCATTTTATAGCTCACTCTGTGAAATATTTTACAATGATCTAATGCTACACTATCAACTTGGCCTCCCTTCTCCAATTCATCTGAAGTACCTTGCACATAGCCTATCACTTGAGATTCACATGAATATCCTTGTACTTCATGAATAAAACATTGGAAACCATTCAAAACTGAAATATAGATGAAACGACCTGGAACTGAACATACATAATCCTGAATGTTGGACCCAAATGTTAGTAATTCAACCACCAGATATGATACAAGAAAGTGAAACAAAAACACAAATCTACGCTAATATGGAATACTCCTCAATAAAGTGTAGGACATTTTTTAGCCATCCAAAGTGCAGTAACTTAATATGACTAGTTGGCCAACATTTCCAAGAAGGACCTACAACAATATTATATCAACAGCCAACATAACTACGTGGTTATGCTAGCTGATAGACCTAATGCACGAAGGCTGTAGTCAGTCATATGCCACATATGCTCTTTCAGTTTCACAATTGGCAATCTAGGTAGCCAAGTCAAGGACTGGAATGATCTGGAAAGATCCTCAAACCAATAGCACACATAGTAGGCCCAATGACACTGCATAGTACCATAGTTACCAAGCATTTGAAAATGGTGTCAAACTATATTGGACCAAACCTAGGCCAGGTAAAAATGCCTCGTACAAGGGACACCTCTGACCTTGAACGCTCAGGTTTTTTTTTTATCTGCTTAACGTCTCTCTAACAGCGAGGTCTTTAGAGACGGAAAAGGATGGGGGGCAAGGAATGGAAAGGAATTCGGCCATGGCCTTTTGAAGGAAGCATCCCGGCATTTGCCTGGAGTGATTTGGGAAACCATGGAAAACCCAAATCTGGATGCCCGGATGGGGATTTGAACCGCCCTCCTCCCGAATGCGAGGCCAGAATGCTAGCCGTTACACCACCATACTTGGTTTGAACGCTCAGAACTGCATGAAAACATGAGTAGAATAACAAGTGATAATAAACAAAAAAGTGGTGTGTGTCATTTCCATGCAAAACCTTGCATTCTACCTCAAGTAACATTTTAATGAGAGAAACAAAGTAACAAGATATCAATACCACAAGAGAACAATGTGCACATTAAAAATCACTTTCGCATTCATGCAGTCCAATATCAAAAGCCACACTAATTACATTTTCAAATAATGATGATGGTATGTCAAAGTCACAACGTGGCTTTTGCCAAGCATATTGCAACATGGGCTTATATATAAATGGAGCAAATTGATTGTAAATCACCGAGTGAAGTTTCATGATGAAGTAACGATCATGTATCTTCACTTGTGGTTTGGCACACTGTAGTCTTACAAAATCAGTATGTTACTTGAGGTAGAATGTAACGTTTTGCATGAAAATTACACACACCACTATTTTGTTTATGATCGATTGTTATTCTAAGCATGTTTTCGTATGGTTCTGAGCGTTTGAGGTCAAGGTGTCACTTGTCAGCATAACAGTAACCACCAGATTAATGATGAGATGGATCTGACACCATTGTTTTTAAAGTGACAACCTTCTACAAATTTATACTCTTCTGACATGGCACATTTATAAGTACATCTGCATCCTATAATCTGATAGCTTTTGGCATATCAATATATAATCACAGCATAAAACTATGTCATTATTTTGGTTGCATGAAAGAAAAAGAATAACTTCTAGAACAATAATATTTAAGGATAGAAAAAGAAGCTATAATTGAATGCAGATGAATATGAGATAATGGCAAAACACACAATATATCGCAACAAGGGATCAAAATTTTTCGATAAGAACCGGAGGAGTTCACATGGACCTAATACTGCAGGCACATAAGGGCCCAACTAACTACATTAATATGTTTTCAAATTAGAGCTTTACAGCATGTCAAGGTTGTTCAATTTATGCAAGTGTTTCAATTTCAGTGCAATTCATTTAGCTCTGTAGTTATAAAACAAGCAGCAAATCATATTTATTGCATGATGTTTAAAGCATGTTATCATTCTCAAGTCACAAACATCAAATACCCAGTTAAAACATTGAACAAATGAACACTTTAAACACATTTTGCCAAGTACTTCGCAACCTCAAGTGTGTTTGAAACAGATCATCTTCGTTGCAGGATGAGTGGCACATAGGGCACTCGAGCATATGGTTCATGGTTTGGTCCTCACCACATTTGCACTTAATAGTGGTAGCAACAGTATAACCCCATTCCACTAGGTTTTCCTAGGACCTGGCAACTCCTGTTCACAATCGATTTAAGGACCGCCAGACGTTCCAGTCCTCTGCATGACCAGGTGGCAAGTGCTCTGCAACTGTAGAAAGAGATGTTAGGGACCTTCATTTTCCACAACTGTACTCTTGCATTTTCAGGTGACAATGCCCACAATGTTCTCAGGAAGCATTTTCTGGATTTGAGTTGGTCTGGTGGTGCATGCCCAAGCAGGGGATGAGCACTTTCCCGTTCTACTTTTGCCCTCTCCTTGATCACAGCCACTTCTCTCCGGATACTGGTAGTGCAATCCGTGAAAGCTGATAAAACCTATCAACTGGGGTAGGATTTAGGCAGCCTGTCACTAGCCTACAGGTGTTATTGAGGGCCATGTCCACCTGTTTGGTGTGAGATGATGAGTACCAAACTAGACACAGAGTAAGGAAGGGACATTACTGATGTACATTTGGTTTTGAGTTGACTAATCCACTGTGATCCAACTACTTTGTGCAGTAAGTTATTTCTTGTAGAGATCTTGATTTTGCAGTGCTTCATATATGTAAGGGTTCTGTCGAGTGTCACTCCCAGATATTTTGGGGTGTTACATGTCTGAAGTTTGGTACCTGACCACATTACTTTCAACTTGCGCTGAGCTTTCCTATTTTTTTTTTTTTTTAAGATGAAAGACACAAACTTCAGTTTTTGAAGGGTTAGTTCTTAAGTGATTTTCCTATAATAGTTTGATAGGTATTCAAGGGCAGAAGACAGATCTCTTTCTATTAGTTCGAGCTTTGTTTTCTGTTTGGCTATGGCAAGGTCATCAGGAAGCTCCTGGTAGCTGGATGTAATGGCTGAATATTTGTATAAATGTTAAAAAGGATTGGGGCCAGTACACTACCTTCAGTCAGACCATTTTTTTGTACCCTCCATCGGTTGTTCTGTCCTTGTAAGTTGACGAAAAACCAAAAGTTCTGGAGAAGAGTAGAGATGAGCATGGTTAATCCGGTGGTTCTTGTCAAGAATAGTTGTTGGTTAACAGTATCGTATACTGCTGACAGGCCCGCAAAGACCATGTCCGTGGCTTTAGGGGTCTCAAATCCATCCCCTATAAACTGTGTTACACTCATAAATTGTCCAGTACAACTTTTAACAGAATGAAAGCCAGCTTGCTGTGGTATGTTTTGGATCAATCACAGGCTGGATACCATTCAAAATTAATCGTTCAAACCATTTGTAAAATCTTTGGCACTGTTTCCTTCTTTTCCAGGTTTCCTCTACCACACTTTCAGAACTTGACATGTGCTCGTGTATTTGTTAAAAAGCTGTAGAACCCATTCTTTTGTTTAATATCTGAAGTTCTTAATTTGTTCTGATGAATGTCATCCAGGCCTGCTGACTTTCTTGTTTTGAACTCGTGAATAACCTTTTCGCGTTCCGACATACTGAAGGGCACAGTGAGGTTCTTAATTAGTCTCTTCGCAACTGTGCATTTTTCTTTGTATTTTACGTGATCTACTTTTGTGAATTACCTTCTCATTCATAAGTAGGTGATGTGCATTGATGCTGGAGTGTCCAGTGATCTTTGACAGATCATTATTGAGACGTTTCAGAAGTCTCAAAGCCTTATGCCTATCTCGTCAGTTCCAGCTATTCTAATGTCTTAACCCTCTTTTTGATGCACTTAGAGATGAGATAAGCTGATTGCCAGTTTCCACCGCCTCTTCGCCAAAGTGATCATTTTGGAACAAAGATTTATAGTCCATGAATCATGCAGCTAGATCCGAGGTGAGACCCGAGATATATGATAAGCGACAGCCAAGGTGGATGGAGCTTTTGAAGCATTTTTTCAGTTTCAGTGAATGTGTCATATGATTCCGGCGTTGGTAGCGACCAACATTTCTGTGAACATTGACCAGTCAGCTCTCTTCAAGTTATATCTCCTGAAGAGAAACTCTCTTGTCGTAAACACTTCACACATTATTGGTCTGTGCTGTGTGTTTGGTATTGGGCTACAGACAGACATCACACTTTGCTGGCTGATGTGGTTACTGGTGAATATAACCCTGCCTCCAACTCCCACTGTTGAAAGATGCTGGTAGTTTGGGATCATGTACGATAGTAAGTTGGTTTACATCTGCCCATCCTTCTTCTGCAACGCTGTTCTTGCTGTCAGTCATAGCCCCAAGCAGTACAATTGGAACTGAAATGACCAATAACAATCTGTAGGTGTTGATTTCGGAAATTGAAAGGTTGTTTGACAGCGAATTTGCTGCTGGATGGTTTACATAAAGATGAGATTGTACAATTTCTGAGCTCAATGGTGAGGACTTCGATGTCATTCTCTTCTGTGAAGGCCGTGAACAACATGTTAGACGAAGATGGCACTTCCATATTTATGGCAAGGTCGCTCATCCACTTGGAGCATTCCATTTACTTTGGATCGGCACATATCACTACTTCTTTGTGTCTCCTGTACACATAAAATGTGGCATTTGTGTTGATGGCGTAGCTCTTGTAACAATTCCTCATTAGCTGATGACCTGCCTTCAATGTTAATAGAGACCATCTTTAAATGTGGCCCTGATAAGAGCTCAATCATTGATGTTTCTGGTGTGAAAGGTTTCGCTGGCATTATACCGTTGCACAGGGATTGCCCAATTGCTTCTGTTAATGTTTTCAAATAGCATATTATGACGTTAGAAAACAGAGATTACAAACCAGGATGATGTCAAACAGTGTGTTCTGGTCGACATCTAAGAAGTCATTATCCCAGGCACATATCTCAAGATTTGCAAGGGGGTCGACAGGAGCGTCATCTTTGTGGTGGGACACCCACTGCATCACCTTCTTCAGAATACAAGAGTTCACGCCGGGCAACGGAAGAGCTACATGATCACCATACCCTGGAGACACATAAAAGCATATTTACATACAACAACTCATTTCATAACATAGTGGACTCTAAATAAATTTTCCGCAGGTGCAAAAGGTCTACATCAAAACAAGACTTGCCAATTATTGCCTATGACAGATTTTTCTTACGTTTATATTACAACATTTGAGCACACAGGACATTTTTTTTTATCACTACAGAATGTATTACAACAATCATTAAAACTAACAAATCAGACACAGGTTCTGAGTTTCTAAGAACGAGCTGCAGCGATGTTTTTTGTAATTAAACTATTGTGGGAATACTTACTTTTTAGTGTGTGGCGAGGGAAGAGTGTTTGTTGTGGCTGTACTACACATCATTTATGGAAGAACTAGCCTCTAAGCCTGTCAAAAATGATGGGTGAAAGGAATGTTCCAGCAATTCATTTCTTAGCTGTTGCCTAAATAGATAGAATTGTTGTGATATAATATTTACAACTTAATTTTGTCATTTGTACATATTTCGGATGTAGTTTACACGGCAATATAGATGGAATTTCTACTGAATTATTGATGTCAGAATTAGGGAAGCAATTAAATTAAAAATAAATTAGAAATCCCAAAACTTCATGTTATAATGCGTGATATCGGTTTTATCCCTGGTCCAAATCTCATTCAGCACGATAAATAAGGAACTACTTCCATCTGTATAATAATAACTTCAGTAACTGAGCTTATGAGAGAAGATTAAATTATATATAAAACTATATTCATTGTGAATTATTCTGTAAAAGATTGTGCGAGTTGTCATTGGTCCTATTTGAATTTCGACTTAACCAATATTGCTGTTTAAAATTCATAGATTCTATTGCCAGTGTATGAATAGATTCACTGTATTGTGATCTAAATTTGACCCACTGGAAATATTTGCATTTGTCTGATATAGTGACTTCAGTAATAAAAGCAACTAACAATTAATATATTAATTTAAATGCAGTGCATACTTTTATTTCAGTGTTTCGGCAAATCATTTCTTCAAATATATTATAACCATGACTTAAAATACCTACATCAAATATAGGTATCTTGCAAGCTCACAAAAAAAAGATGTGTTGAAACCAATATTTTAATAATTCATTTTTTTGCTAAGTGCAATTTACATCAACTAATGTCCATAACCTTGAACATGATGTAATGTATTTATTCCTTAGCTTACTATTACAAAGCTCTCACAGAGAGTATAAGAAAACTCTACACTGAACAAATTTTAATTAAGAAAAAGCAACTAATAATTAATATTTCAATTTTTACAAAATACATTCTTTTCCTTTAGTATGTTGGCAGTTCATTTACTCGTGAATATGTACCTAAATAGAACTATTGTTAAATAACGTGCATAACCTTCAACAACTGCTGTTGGTTGGGCACGGAAGTGAGATGTCAGAGTGTAACGGACACTGGTACACTGTGACTTATCGACAGAGGAGAGAGGATGGTGGTGTCACTTTTTTGAGCCATGGAAGATTGGTTAATTTGTTAGTGGAGAGAACAGTTGAAGACAAGAACGTTAGATTTTCTTTATGGCTTTACGCCTTGTTGATGTCAAGCCCATTAGAGGTGGGATGGGAATTAGGCACAAGGAACGGAAAGGAATTCTACCATTGTATTTTGAAGGAAGCATCCCGGCATTCACCTGGAGTGATTAGAGGAGACCGTGGAATATCCAAATCTGTCCTCCCGAATGTGAGGCTAGAGCTGTAAACACTCACAAGAACTTCAGAGAAAAGCAAAGAAAGGATTATATGAAGCAGATAATTCGGGACATTGGTTGAGGGATATGTTAAGATTAGCACAAGACAGAAAAACATGGAACATTTGATCAAACCAGCCGAGAGACTGACATGAAACAATTCTTTTCACTCAAGAATAATTTGTTATAGTCTACTATAATAAGAAACATATTTCGGTTTAATCCTAGACTGCAATTCCGCCACTGACCGGCGTTGACGTGACGTTGTTTTGACGTATTCGCTGTCGACTACCAATTAGGTTTATTCCTTTTAGTGCTATTGTGACCGAGCGTAGCGAGGTCACAATAATTTAAAACTGTACAATATCAACCTAAACTGATATCCCGAAGATGAATCAGATGCAGGCGGCCGCTGGTAAGCGGCCGCAGATGTCCGGTAACACAACCAGATGTTCAGTGTTTGATGTGTTATCGGATTTCTGCGGCCGGTCACAATAACAAATTATCTTTATGTTGGTACATCGACAGCGAATACCTCAAAACAACATCAATATGACGTCACATCAACGCCAGTCAGTGGCGGAATCGCAGTCTAGGATTAAACCCATATTTCTTGTAGCTGTCTCAGACTGTAAATAAATGGATTGTAGACTCGACTTTGGGAAATTGGTACTGGTAATACCAAAAAGTATTCTAGGTAGAGGGAGTAAATGTAAAGTTGTACATGGAAGTTTCGTTCAAGTGTGTTTGGTTTTAAAATAACTAGCAAGTGAAGACGCTAACCAGCTCGCTGGGTACCTTTCAAACAGAATAGGATGACTGCCTCATGATAACAGCCTGAAGTGATAAGTGGTTTGTGACTGAAATAATGAACTATATACTATGGCGGTTGTAAGCAACTGCAATACATTTTTGGGGACTGCACCATTTTCGGAAGACGCGAAATTGGTAGGCTACTAACCTGTTGAAATTTGGTTTATTTGCTTTGCCAACACGTCCTATTCACGTTTTGCGCTCTTGCATTGCGGAAAAGTAGCTATAAATTTAATTAATAATGCTGAAATATGAGAGGCTGCACAACTGCGAAATGCTATAAGCACTGCAAAAATAACAAAAATTATTGGTACAGGGATCATATCAACCTAAACAGTTTTGTTTCATCATAGAGTTGGTCAAGTTGAAATACGGCCTGAACTAAGAGAAAAAATTTAAGAAATTTTTGTTTTGCGGACTATCACAGAATTGGCATATTTGTTTACAATGCAAGCAACCAATTATCTCTGACTGCTCATTTCTATGTAAGATGATGGACATCACAGAATTATAACTCTGATAAATACTGTCTTATTTGTCAATTTTGTGCGACTTTTCACAACAGATAAGAGTTGAAAAGGCAAGAAAATATTACAACAAAGGATTAAATCAACATTTTAAGAGACTGTCAACGATTTTGCAACGCTGGCGGCAACTAACGGCTGTGCGTCGCTGTCATATTTCGGCATTTTTAATTAAATTCCTGACAAGTTTTCCGTGAAGAGGACATATTGAGGACGCAAATGAACCAAAATTCAACAGGTTAGTATCAACTTCGCGTCGGTTCCAAAAATGGTGCAGTCCCCACATTTTCTATCGGGAAGCAGAGAGAAATGTGGCCTCCACGAACTAATATGTTAAGTGGTGGAGATAATATAACCCCTCTAAGAGCAAAAAGTTTAGTTTTGTGGCGTGTTAAGTGAAGAGTTATGTTTATTGTTTCCTGTTAGAAACAATCAGGTAATTTAACATACAAGTAGGTATTACTGTATTTCAGTTGGTGGACCTGGGTAGTGTATTCTATCAATGGGGTACGAAGGAGGGGGGAGGGAAGGAATATATGTTTCAGCATATTTCTTATTGCCATTAGCATAGTGACTACACCTTTATCCATCCATCAACCTGGTAACCAATTTAATTAAACTAATAGGTACACTGGATTTCTCATTTGAATACCTGCAAAGTAATTTTAAAAATTCCAGTCATATATAAAAACCAGACTTTAGGAAAACTGAAAAGTGTTCATAGCTGCATAATGAATAGCCCTTGAGTAGCCCCCGAAACGAGAAAATAATATATTTTCAAATATCTATTGTGAAATAAGCTGCACACTAAAATCTTCATTTGAACTGATCAGACCGGCAACTTAATTATAACATAAAAATCAGTATTAATTTTTAGTTCACTTAAGTTTAAACACCTAAACACAAGTAATTATTGATATACTTACCAAGATCATTCACCATCTTTTTGATGACCCCTGAACATTTCGTAACATTGGGATCCAAGGGAAAAATCTGACCATCGCAACTCTTGAGCTTTATGTTGACAGTCTGTAAAATTGGAAGTATACATGTTACACAATAATTACAAACAGAAAATTACAATGTCATAAACAGCTAGTTTTATTTAATTATTTAATGTGAAATGAATAATTTATGTGATTCAACACGATAGTCATATGGTTAAACACACACCTCGTTTTCCTTCATGACTTCACAACAAGTGCAACGATTTCCTACGTTAACAAAACTAAAACAATTAAAAACAACTTTCACAAACACGTGTAGCCAAACCCGCCCCAGTTCATCGATTTCAGAGACATTCATGCATAAACAAAACACTTGTCAACCTAAACTCTGTGGATAGCTATCAATCTGTTGAACAACGTTGGTTTTGCTGTTATATTATTTATACCATTACAATTATTAATTCATATAGAACTTATGCTGCGGTAGCATTTACCTTTAAATACCTGCTTACGAGTTGGGCGATATTTTGTTTAAAATCTATATTGTTTATACTAACTTCGTTTCAGACTGGAATAGAAAATTTGAGAATTGGGATTTACAAGTTCATATATGTAGTATTGTCTCTGATATATAGGACCTACTAGAAGTGTTCAAAATCACAAATGCTTTATATGTTTTACGATGCTCTCGTTTAGTGATGATGAAATTCGATTACTATTTATGCAAGTAAATGGACTTCAACAGCGAACAAATGTGCTTTGAATAATGCAATCCGTTTAGATAAAATCACATGTAATTAAATGTATTCTTGAAGTCCCAGTTTTCATAGTTGAAAATATGATTGATTCACCATTAAGTCTGGCTGTCGGCAATACAGTTAACACAAGATAATTTCTAATTCTACAATACCTATTGCTTACAATTATTGTGACCTGACGTTTTAATTCGTAATATTGATTTTTAGCTCTTAGTAGAACATCTAATTCTCAAATAGCGTATTCCATTTATTGCTGCCTTTTCACTTCCCCAATAAGTGCTATTCCTTTTTTAATTATTTATTGAATTAATAAGAATTCTGTTCATACCCTCACACAGGCTTCTTGTACGCTGTCTGGTAATTATGAAGTTTTTGCTTCTAAGTCTCCAACCCTCCTTTCCGGGTACCGGATTTAGAAAAATTTTCTAGGATTGAAATTTCTAAGTGTCACTATCAATATTCCGGACAAGAAATAAAGTTTACAATACAATGACTAATCTATATTATATGAACAGAAATAAACATAGGTTTCTTTTATAAGTAGTCTTAATTTGTATGTATCACCTGTTTTTCGTTTACCGGTAGCACTCATGTTTCAATTATATATTAGCCTATGTGATTGGTTAATTTATTTTTACATCATCTCTTACATGTAGTGAAAGAACTAACAAATCGTATACCGATTTTAAGCAATTAAGAAGGTCTGTGCGCGGTGTAGGTAGCGTATGATGTCATCGTCTCTGAAATGTTGCCTTCACTGCCATGGGCGGATCCAGGATTTGGGGGGGGGGGGGGGATTGAGTTTGGCAACGGATTAGTAGAGCTAAAAAAAAAAGTCTCCAAAATTACAATGTCCGAGGTGGACCTAGATACTTATTTGGGGGAGGGGGGCTTGAGCCCCATAGCCTTCACACCACCCCGCCCCCTCCCTGGATCCGTCCCTGTTCACTGCTGAAGTTGACATACTTTCTGGTGTGACATTGTTAAGATGAAAGAAAATCCTTTCTGTCTAGCAGGGATTCCCAATCTAAATCTCTTATCACGTCAGATAGTGCTTAAGTTCTAATTAATTTTCGCAAGAAAATCAAGAACCCCAGACTTTAATTCCTTTTTCTGATAAACATAATGTGGTTGAGCCCACATTATTCCATCATTCTCAAACAAAGGCTTGGCCAGTGTTTTGTAAATTCTGAAGTGCCTTGGTACATTTCCTCGTCACCAACTTAAACAGGCGGAGTAGTCTGAAACCACTTCGACCTGGGCAGGCATGTTTATTTTAAAATAAATGTGAAGATATTTACCTTTTATGTCTGTGGCAATAAATTGCTCATCTACCATAAAATAACATAAAACCTTGATTTGTGTTCTTAGAAAGCTGGCCTTTTTCGCATTTATCTTCATTCCTTGCTGACCGGTCCAACTAGATGTCCAGATTCCTGACAATATAAGCAGGAGGTGGGATGATGTATCGAGGGTAAATTACCGTTACTGATGTGCGACAGTGGGCCCCATTAGTAAGTGGTGTGATATTTCAGAAGGCTTACAAGCTGGGAATTTTCCGCTTGTACTTAGAAGATTAGGTAACGAGATACCAACATCTCAATTTTTCAGTTAGTTGCAATGTCTGGAAGCACCAGCAAAGTGCCAGTTTGAAGTATACCTCTGAATTGATAACTCTTCATTTGTGACAAGCCGGTCGTGGAAGATATACCATTTGTTCGGTACTTTCTTTGCCTGTACTCGCAAGATGCGTCTCCACCGAAGTAAACCCGTTAAAAATGTTGTATCTTGATCACAATATACCATTACGGAGACGAGATGATGCTACCACGTGACGCTGCGATGGTCAGCAAGGATCGTTGGCTTGCAATCACCATCAGTTTTATTCAGAAAGTTGTTTCTCAGGTAAGGGTCATTATCTTAACCGTTGATACTGATTATTCTAAGGAGAACTGGACTTTCATTCAAACATTTATGAAAGTACTCCATCAGTAAGACATTTCAGTTCTTTTTTAACCAGAGTTTTATGGCCTATTGAGGTCGAGACCATTAAAGACGGTAATGGTTTGGGAGGAAGAGACAGGAACGGATCTTGGTCATGGCCTTATAAAGGAAACTTCCGAGGTTGTAGTGAATTCTGGAAATCATGGAGAGCCAGAATCTGATTGGCTGAACTGGAGATCAAATCATGCTCCTACAAATTACTAGGCCTGAACGTTAACTGGTCACTTGTCATACAGGCTGAGGTTTCAGTAGTAAAAATTGTAATGAGATTCTTAGATATATTGCCTAACTACAGCAAACCATACTCTCAGCTATTTTCTCCTGATGCCTACATGTTAATTCATATAGAATTGTTAAGTAAGTAAGTTATTGTAACATCTTCTTTTTTACCACCTTTTTCCAAACATTTTATAGTCGGCTGCCTTCAATGAGTTATACTCATCGTTGACATGGTTAAATTTGGAGCTATGGTTTTACATCTGCGTGCCCTCGTTGACACCAAGCATTTGATGTAAGTACTAATGGAGTGTGGCGGAGCCTTGCCCAGCCTAAAGTACAAATCTTCGCCACCATTCGGCGCTGCAATCGACCACGCCATGGTTCATCTCTTTGCCAACAGACGGCGCCCTGATCGAGCCGACGGGAGCGCCAACTAGACCAGGTGGGAGACAACCGTACTACTTGGAGCCAGTCGGCTGCTATATTGCTGCTATATTGCTATATTGTCTCTGCTGCTAGCCACGTGCCGCGTATGAACTTGTTCTTGTTATCTGTGTCGCGCTACCGCGTGTTCTGTTTTGTGTATGCAACCTCTTGCATAATAAATAGCTGTGCTTAAGTACACCTCAGCTTTCATTTAATACTGTGTAGAGTGTAGTTACTCCATAGGAGGAAGTAAAGTATTGCCATCTGTCTGTGTACCGCGTAACTATGTTCAGCGTGTGATAAGTGTAATCCTTGTTTGTGAAGTGTGTAAATAATGAGGCGGAGATTGGAGACTACCTTGATGATTGCGGAAAACCGCCTAAAAATTATAGCCAGGACAACCGGTATGTGAGGGTTGTGGGTTCTTGCCTAAACGATCCAGTGTGCGGCTTCTGAGCCACATTGGCGGGTCATGGTAAGTTATTGTAACTGTTCCTTGTTTTTTTTTTCTTTTTTTTTTCATGTTTTGTTCCAATAAAGTTTAACGACGTGAATCTCTTATATGATATAGAAAGTTCTTGTTTAGAAAGGGGGGGAGGAGAATGGGCAAGGAAGAAGGAAAGTTAGAATTTTGTGAGAAACATAACCTGATGATAGCAAACCCAAATTTAAATCGCATTTGATGTGGTACGGGAAGAACTGCTTCAACTCTCCACACGTGGGGCTGGGTAGATTTTTTTCACTGTGACTACAATGAGGTTTCACAAACTGTGTTGCATATTGTGCAGGATTGCCCGTTGCGTGCCTTTCCTGGTAGTCTGGAAGACTTAAATCTGGCTACGCCGGAGGCGGTGTCCGATTGGAGCGCCTCGATGTCATGTTGTAGTGATTGTGACTGGCGATCCTGTCGTAGTGACCGGCTGCGGGCATTTCCGCTTGACTATGTGTATATATGTGTTTATTTTGAAACAAGGTTGTTCAATGATTACATTAAAATTGTTGTTGAGTGTTGTAAATTTCATATAGCATCGTTCGCAAATAATAATAATAATAATAGCAAACACATTATTTAAGAATCACGTTCAAAGACTAAAAGATTATACACCCAGAAACTTCCAAGAAATATAAGTAGCTAACAGATTAATTGATCTGTTAGTGAAACAAGGATTCAGAAACCGAAGCAACACACGTACAATAGACATAATCTGACAAAGAGAACAATTAGCAGCAATTGTAAAGTTTGGTTTAAGATATAATTCTAAAAGAAATTAAACCGAAGATGAATGGAATACAATGAAGAGAGAAAAAAATCTTAGGTGGTAAAGGAACATGAACATCAGAGGTTTAGGATGGATGCTGCCGAAAAAAGTGAATCACAGACAATTTTTGGAGTCGCTGGAGCAGAGGACAAAATATTGAAGAAACAGTTTGAAATAAATGTAAACCAAAACAAGACGAGACAAAAGGAATGAAATGTATCAGAAATAACGGCAACAATATCAGATTAAATATAAAAATAGGATGTAACAGGAGAGAGTCAGTGAATTGTGTTACTTACGAAGGATAATTACAGCTGATGAGCAAAGAAGCAGTGATGTTGAAAGCAAATTTGTACTAGCGAAAACAGCCTTCTTGAAAGAGAGAAATCTTTTAGCTTTAAATATATATCTAGGAATCGGG
>JARYHS010009530.1:0-15002 GCA_031002005.1 Vandiemenella viatica | reverse complement strand
CTTGTGAAGTAGCATATTGTACTTGGTTTATGTTGGAATTGTGATCACGCCGAATAAAGTGTTTGTGAAATTGAATTAATTTGATGACACATTTTTTGTAGGGTACAACCTGCTCTCTACACCGTATGAAGATGGGTCAAGCTGACGGTTGAAATTTTGTGTTTCTACATCAGACCTTTGAACAGGGGAATGACGAACGAACCTGTGAGCCCGCTGGCCCCTGTTGTTGTTCTCGTCACCCCTGCTGGAGCCTCCAGAGGCTGCTGCCGTCACGGTCGCCGTGGCCGCGGCTCCAGCCGACGAAGAGGTGGCGGACGAAGTGGAGGATGCAGCCGAGCTGCTGTCGGGCTTGGAGCTCTCCTCCTGTCGCATGGCGAGTCCCAGGTCGAGGTCTAGCTCGGCCACACAGCCCTCCAGGTGTCGCAGGAGTCGCTGCTTGAGCGAGGCGTGGGGCTCTGGAGGCGCCAGCACCACCTCGGGAGACTCCAGGAACCTGCCCACCTGCAACATCGGACCTCTGCGTTATACCGTCAGAAAGAGCGTTCGGGATGGTGCTGGTTCCAAGCCACGTCCGACCATCTATGTAGATTTCGGTTGCCCATGGTCTCCCAAAAATACCCCAGGAGATTACTGGGATAGTTCCTTCAAAAAGCTATGCCTCAATTTCTACCCATTCCTTGACCCAGATACGACACTTATTTAGAAGAAAAATGCTGTAAATTTGCAACAAATCTTCTCGGGTGACCAGCGGGATGGTGTTGCAAAAACACGACGTTTCGACAGCTGAGTCTGCTGTCTTCATCAGGTATCTTGTAGCTGTCGCAAGCTGACTGTCACCACCTCGACTGGCTTGGCCACCGATCGAACCTCCTTTATACCTTCAGTTGGGAGGCCCGGTCACTCTGATTGGTCGAGAGCGCTTGCTAATACGTGGCCCACTGCGGCCACCGGCTGGCGGCATTTGCGCCTTCCCGCCCGGATGTGCTGGCGGTCCGAGATGCTGGTGGGCCCGATCTGATTGGCCGCAAGCGCTGGCTTAATCCGCGGTCCGCTGCGACGCCCGACTGGTGTCATTTGCAACAGCTACAAGATACCTGATGAAGACAGCAGAACCAGCTGTCGAAACGTCGTATTTATACAACACTATCCGGCTGGACGCCCGAGAGCATTTTGTTGCATCGATACGCCGGGTAAGCCTACACTCACGTACTGTAAATTTGTTTCAATATTCTACGTATTCATCTAGTTTTCTAAATAATTTCAATTTTTGTTCAAACAGTTGTCATACCATTTATAAAGGAGTTGGAGTGGGATTAATCGACCGTGTGTGGTGGTGTAACGGTTAGCGTTCTGGCCTCGCATTCGGGAGGACGGCGGTTCGAATCCCCGTCCGGGCATCCAGATTTGGATTTTCCATGGTTTCCCCAAATAACTCCAGGCGAATGCCGGGATGCTTCCTTCAAAAGGCCATGGCCGAATTCCTTCCCATTCCTTGCCCATCCTTTCCCGTCTCTAAAGACCTCGCTGTTAAGAGGCGTTAAGCAGTTTCTTTTTTTTTTTTTTTAAATGGATTCATTGAAGAATAGAAGGAGGGTGAAGAGAATCGTGAGAGTGTACAAAGCCTATATTGGTGATGAAGCATGGAAAGATATTGGTGGGAAAATTATGAGAGGTTGTAACATCACAGAGAGAATTACAGTGTAATAATATCGCAGGCACGCGGGAGGATTATCTCAGGAGTAAGAGAACAAAAGAGGTAGACGTTTGTTTGGTTGGGGAAAAGAAGTGAGAGAGCGTATGCAGTATCAGAGTGGATTGAGAATTAAATATATATATCTGGTGGTTTGCGACGGTCTACGGCATGTGAGTGAACTAGAATGGAATAAACAAAGTAAATGTATCAATGATAAATTCTTTGATTTACGTTACATGGCGCAACGTGACAGATACGAACCTGCAGTTAAAAGTGGAAATTACGAAGAGTGTAATTAGCACGAAAACGCGCTAAAAAAAAGATAAGTGGTGAAAGAAAAAGGAATCGTTTAAGACAAACCACAATTGTCGAGAGTATACGTTGCTCCAACGAACTGAAGGTCAGCGATCGTAAACCGAGTTTTGGAAGGCGGAGGAAAGCAGAGACGTTGAGCGAAGACTACACTATACACGACGGTGGTGGCGCTTTGTGGCGGCTGAAGGAAATACTCAGTTGACACAGGAATTCATTCTGCGTGGGTGGAGCCATTGCTGAGCGGTATTAGCAGTCCGAGCGTTCCAGATAGCGGCGACGTCTCATCAAAAGGAAAGAAAGACCATTTTATTGATGCGCGCGCAAGCTGACTAGCAATTACATCCCTAAAATTTTTCTCTTACTGAAAAAAAAGAAAAAAATTCTATAAAGCATTCTTTGACATCGTATCTCATCTTGTTGTCAACAGTGATGACAGATTAGACTTGTCATAAAACTGACAAGGAAATAATTTTTTCTTTTGAGCCATAAAATGTTCTTTTACTGCTTAGGAAAGTGCTTGTGTAGTCAAGGAGTACATCTTTGCATAGCTTGTAGTGTTGGTGTAGTTCCTTTTTTTTCAGTATAGCTTAATATTGTTCTGGGTAAAATGAATAGTCAATCAGAAGAGGTTACTGTAGCACAGGAGGAAATTCCTGAGCGTAGTGATGTGTCAGTAGTAGACATGCTTCGTGCATTTCAGGAAACATTTATGAGGTCCTTTCAGGAATTAAAGGAAAATAATATTGCCTTTCAAAAGTCGGTTAAAGAGGAATTGATCCATTATAGGGAACTTTGTGTTCAACAAAATATTGAAATCTCTTCCAAACTGAACCGGTATCGTTCTGATTGGGAACAGGAAACAGGCGTCTTGCATCAGAACACGGAAACACTTAAGAAAAGAGTCGAGCGGATTGAAGGGACGGAATCTATTCATAGTGAAAGATTAATAAAGGTGGAAAATTACAGTAGGAATTTGGGAGAAAATCTTACGGGGAAGTACTCGATAGTAAAAGAGGAAGTTGACAAGGTGGATGTAGGCGTTGAGAATTTACCATGCCAGGTGGGAAAAGTTAAGGCATCTACGACAGTGTGGTTGAGTGAAGGGTTGCAGGTGCAGGTACCGATTACTGTGGAGAAAGAGGTTGAGAAAAGTTTAAAGGTTCTAGTGCCCGAAGTTGTGAAGGAAGAAGTTGCTAAATGTCAAATTGCCCCAAATGTTAATTCAGTCAAGCCAGAACTGAAGAAGGTGACACGCGGCAGAGAAGAAAAATCAACCGTGATAAGGGTAGTTTCGTGGGGAGACGCTAGATCCGTCAAGCACAGAAAGGAATGCTTTGGTTTGGAAATAACTCGCGACGTGATGGAACAAGAGAGGGGCGTGCAAGACATTCTTGATGAATTCCTCGACGTGTTTTTGGATGTGCCCGGACGCATTCGAGGCTACAGTTGTAAACTAAAGGTCAAAGAAGGACTCTTTCTTTATGTCTTTGACTTTGGGAGTGGCAAATATAGCTTGGTTGTATTTCCCAAAGTTACCCACTATCCACTGTAGGCCATGCTGTGTCAGTTTGCGCGTAGCGTTTGCGTGTGCAGTGGTGCGTGTTCTGATATTTGTGTTTTTTTTTTTTTTTTAAAAAAAAGTCATATTTGTGTGTTTTCATGTTCTGATTTTTAAATTGGTGCTGAATTTTCTATCTTGAACTTAGAATTAAGGAATCTGTGGCTTAATGTGATACAATGTAGCCACGCAACCACCAGATATTCATCTTTAAATGTTATACCAGTTATTCAATTTTACATATTATACCAGATATTCATCTTTAAATGTTATACCAGTTATTCAATTTTACATATTATACCAGATGTTCATTTTATGTATATTGCGATGGGTGTTTTATGTGAATTACATTCAGATGTTAGTATATCAGAAAAGGTTTGATTTCGTGACGAAGTTTTGGGCTTTGTCAAGCCCGTCATTCGTCAAACCGCACCAGTTGGGATGTAACATCACAGAGAGAATTACAGTGTAATAATATCGCAGGCACGCGGGAGGATTATCTCAGGAGTAAGAGAACAAAAGAGGTAGACGTTTGTTTGGTTGGGGAAAAGAAGTGAGAGAGCGTATGCAGTATCAGAGTGGATTGAGAATTAAATACATATATATCTGGTGGTTTGCGACGGTCTACGGTATCTGAGTGAACTAGAATGGAATAAACAGTAAATGTATCAATGATAAATTCTTTGATTTACGTTACAAGGTGCTTGGAAGGGTAAGGTTGACAGTGACCACTAGCTGGCACTTGATTTCAGGCATAAGGGTGTGGGAAAATTTTCTTTCGTAGGAATGGGTGTGAAGGACTGGAATAAATTGCCAAGAGAAGAATGAATAACTTACCGGAAACACTGAAATAATTGAAAGTAAAAATTAGTAGAGGGCAAAAGTAGGTTGGAAGGGGAAAGGGAGGAGGTGTAGGGAGATTGCCACCGAAGCGGGCGCTGCATTGCAATTTTATCGGTTATTATTATTATAATCTGAAACATGTTTGAATTCCGATGTTAAACAAATCTGCATTCTGTAAAATAGCCGATTCATGACTGCAGTTGTAGAAGAACGGTTAACCAACAAGGAACTCTTTTAAGTACCGATACAGGTGAGAAGGGCTGAGTCCTGATGGTATCGTGTTAAAAATGATAAAGCACAACCCAGTCGGTTTGTTTTCTGATCTTTGGAAAGCAGTCTTCGCACACACGGTGTAACAGCCCTAATACCTGAATTTTGAATAGCATTATACTGTATGAAGTATTTGTAGTGAGCTAATGTTTGATTGAAAGTGATTTGATATGTTTATTTTGTAATTTCTTGTAAATAAGTGTATATAGACTTTGTTTTAGGTAAGAAAATTATTTAAAGACCATTTAATATGTTTAAGAACCGAATGATGCAAGAAAATTTCTTAAAAGTTTGTAATTCCATGTATTACTGTAATTTACGATGTCTACAGGACAATTTTCCACCATTTGAAAGGAATTCTGTAAATAATTTTGTATTTAAGTATCTATAATTACCATTTCTGATCACTTTGTAATGATATTAATTAATTTTGTATCAATTCCGATTGTTTTCAATATGTTTGATTGTTTGAGTGATTGTTAATGATCGAGAAATATCGGGCGGATGCCTTTGAAGAATTCTCGTAAATTCGATAGACTCTATATAAACAGATCGCCTGGACAGAGTTTAGTTTTGCATTAAGTATTCATTCAGTGTTACAGAGACATTATATATTAAGTTGTCATTCAGTTGTTAGTTGACAGTATTCAGAAGTGCATCTTTGGATTGTACCTGTGATTGTGAATGTCGCTGACTTGATTGGATCATAAATAAACGAACATCATCACATAACCTTGTTTTTTGGTGATTTCTGTAATTAATTAAATGCAGTAAATTAAACCACCAAAGAACCTTAACATGGCGACCGTGACAGGACGAGAAGTTCTTAAACATCTGTGGGATGTTTATCTTCTAAAAAGAATCTGCAGAAAATTGCGAGGAAATTTCGACCGGCGACGACACGGATTTGACGGCCTAAGGCGGAGATTTTTCATCGGCAATCGGCTGTAATCTTCCGACGTCGAGTGGATTTTCTTCGGGCTCAAAATCGTCTTCCTACAGTGGATTGTGAAAAGTGTGGTTAAGTGTTTGAAGTCAGTGTGGTGTTTAATGGTTAAATAAGTGCTTCTAAGTGAAATTTAATGTGTTACAAAAGTGAGGAATAACTGTAAGTACGGCATTGAATATTCAAGTGATTTCTTTTGCATGTTATCGTGTGGCAGTTTGGAAAGATTTTAATTTTCCTTAATTTTGTTTTGTATGTTGATTTTGCTAATTACTAAAAATGGCTGATAATCAGAACCTGCAAGCTTTCCTAGAGTCTTTTGTAGCCAGTTTTAATGCAAAGTTTTCCGAATTTGACAACAAATTTTCTGAACTTGATGGTAAATTTGATAGCAAATTTTCTGAATTTAAAAATGAGTTAAATCTTGACAACAAATTTTCAGAATTTAAAACTGAGTTAAATCTTGATGGTAAATTTTCTGAGATCAATTCTCAATTTTTTGAATTTAGAAGTGAGTTAAGGAATGATAATGACAGAAAGTTTGCTGAAATCAATGACAAGTTTTCTCAACTGCAACAAAGCAATGATAAAACATTCTCTGATTTGACTAAATGTTTTGATGTTAAAATCGCAGAGCAATTTCAGGGTTTTAGCTCTCAATTCAAGGAGGATATTAACAATTCAGATTCTAAATTGGGGAAGGTAGTAACAGAATGTAAGGAAAAATTTGAAAAGGTTACAGAAATTTGTGAACAGAATAAGACTGAATGTGTAAATTTGATTTATAAGGAAGTCAGTGAAAATTGTGATAAGATAAAGGAGGAATATGTTGCTTTATTCCAAGCCAGTGATAGTAAAGTTGCTCAAAGGGTCAATGAGTTGAGACAAGAGGTGGGATTAAATATTAATACATTGGTAAATCATCAGGAACAACTTACCCAGGGATTGGAAACAACCCAATCTAACGTTAATCAGTTAGAGAAAAGGGTTACTGGGTTGCAGATTCAGTTAAGTCAGGTTCCCTTAACAGGTAATCCAAATTTCAGTGTCGATGTAAAAGAAGAATTTGAATTCTATGATGATAGTGGGAGGCTTCACCCTATTGAATTTATAGATAATTTTGAAAGGTCAGACTACTTTAAGTTGTTACCCGACAGTAAGAAAATTGCACTTGTGGGTAAACATCTAAAATCTTATGCTAGGGCATGGGGTGATAGACAAGCTAGGGAAGTGACTGACTACAAGCTGTTTAAAGAAAACTTTTTGAAACATTTTGGTCGACAAGCAGGCAAATTCAAGAAAAGAGGGAGTTGATGACTGGTAGGCCGTATAAACCTGGTAGGGAAACTCAACATGATTTTTTTCATAAATGTTGGATCCGTTGTAAGTATTTAGACCATCCTTATGGAGAGGAGGAATTATTGATTTGATAGGAGCTAGGCTACCTCAGCAAACAAGAAATTTAATTGCCACTTTGGATGTAGTAAATGTGGATAGAGTTTCTGAATTGTTGAGACGCTTGGATGCCCAGGAGTCATTCAATGAACAACATTACCACCATCAATACCATAGGAGGGCAGCAGGAGTCCCCCTAGAAGGGGTAATGGGTCAAGAGATGGTAGATCCAGGAGATGGGATCGTGATAATTACGCAAGAAGGAATGATAATGGGGGAGTGAGAGAACAGAACCCTCAATCTGAAAGGGAAAGGCAGCATGGAGGGCAGGCAAACTAAAGACCCCCTCTGTGACGGGGCCCCGCAGTGGTGGGTAAGATTGTGGGTCCAGGTACCAACTGCTATAGCGTTAATACCATTTTCATGAATGATCCCCGAGAAGATTTATTGGAAGAGGTGGAGGATAAGAATGAAGTTTTAGATAAAGTTCCCATAGTGCAAATTAATGCTTTTAATAAACAAATAGATGCTCTTATTGACACTGGGTCACAGGTTTCTTGCCTTGCTGAGGGATTATTTAATGAAATTGAAAGCACCAATCAAATTGAAGTGTTACCCGTTAGTAGTATGACAGTTATTACTGCTACTGGTTCTCGTAGTAAGAGAATTAAGCAGGAAATGTTGATGGAAGGTTGTATGGGGACTGTAAATGTAGAAATACCCATGTATGTAGTCCCTAAGTTGAATGTAAATTGCATTTTAGGCATGGATTGGCTTACAAAAGTAAAGGCTTTGGTAGACTGTGGAGAAGGTAACTTACGGATTAAATTAGACAGTGGGGAATACTGGGTTGATTTTGAGAAGACTGTTTGGAAAGGCATACAAGAAGTAGATCATGTGAGAGTTAAATATAAGGATGCTGGTGTAGCTAGAGTTTGTGACAAACTATTACCGCAGATTTGTGTAAATGTGTTAAGGCAGAGTAGTGAGATTAATAGTCTGATTGAAGGTCAGGAGATAAGCGAAGGAAACGTTATTAATTACCCAAACAGTATGAAACTATTACCATCAGACCAACAAGAAACGCTGAAATGTCTAATTGAAGAATATAGGGACGTATTTTCTGACAAACCAGGTCTGATAAAAAATTATGAGTGCAAGCTTACTGTAAAGTCTGAAGAGCCTTTCTTTATTAAGCCATATCCAATCCCTTTGACCAAAAGAGATGAAGTGAATAAGGAGATAAATCGAATGTAGAGTGGGGGGTAATAGAGAGGTCAAGGAGTCCTTACAATAATCCCTTGGTTGTGGTAATAAAACCGGACAATTCTGTGCGACTAGTGCTTGCTCGCACATTAAACAAGCATTTAGTAACAGAACGGGATCATCCTCCACCTATCAGTGAGTTGTTGCACAGGTTTAAAGGTAAAAGATATATTTCGTCTATCGATTTGACTGCGTCCTATTGGCAAGTCCCGCTTTCAGAAGAATCCCGGAAATACACTGCCTTTCTATTTGATGGCCGTTGTTATAATTTTCGAGTGTTACCATTTGGGTTAAATATTTCTGGCTACCTTTATTCGTGCTTTGGATAGTGTGTTAGGAAAGGAATTGCTTGAACAAGTAGAGATATACGTAGACGATATTCTTATAATGTCAGAAACACTTGAGGAACATTGGGTGCTACTTAGAAAAGTTTTAGAAGCATTGAGAAAGGGGGGTATGACGATTAAGTTAAAGAAATGTACATTTTTGCAAAAAGAGGTTGAATTTTTGGGCCATCGTATTACACCACAGGGGATCTTGCCTAGTAATGATAAAATAAATGCCATTAAGAATTTTCCCCGACCTAGAGATAAGAAACAACTACAGAGTTTCTTTGGATTGTGTGAATACTATAGGAGATTTCTTCAGGGACAAGCTTTAAATAGTCCAGCCTTAAGAGATTTGGTTAAAAAAAGTGTCAGGTGGGTGTGGTCCTCAGAATGTGAAAGAGATTTTCAAAAATCAAAGATGACTTATGTAATTCCAATATCCTCTATTATCCAGATTGGGATCTAGATTTTTGCCTTGCCGCAGATAGTTCGGACTACGGGTTAGGAGTTCATGTCTTCCAGGGAAGTGGTAATCAATGGAGAACCGGATTTTAGGACTATTGCCTTTGCCAGTAGAAAACTGCAGCCAGCTGAAAACTAGATACACAATTACTGAACGGGAGGCCTTATCTATTTTGTGGGGTTTGACGAAGTTTAGGTACCTACTGTTAGGTAGAAAAAATTATTGTATATACAGACCATAAGGCTCTTTCATTTTTATTAGAATGTAAGTTAGTCCACAGTCGGTTAACCCGTTGGGCATTGGTTCTGCAGGAATATAATTTAGAGATTCGGTATAGACCTGCTAGTAAAAATCAAGTTGCAGATGCTTTGTCACGTCTACCGTTAGGTCTGGATTCCGAAAAGCGATGTCTAGGACCACAGACTGAGGTTAGAATTGCTTATCTAAAAGGAGTACCGTATGAAACTGAGGTTAAGTATTCCTTGAGACAAATCAAAGAGGAACAGGACAAAGATGTAGCTATAGCAGAAGTAAAAACTAATCTTGATAGCCCAGAACACAGAGATAAGCTTCAGAAATATTATACTTTGCATGGGGAAGTATTGTTTAGAAGGACTAGTGAAGATGAGGATGATGGAAGTTATGGCTTCCAGAAAGTTTGGTTGAAAAAAATTGTTTGGCATCACCACTATAGTTATGGGCATTATGGGCCATCCAAGTGTTACCGAGTGTTGAGGGAAGATACATACTTCTATAATATGAGAAGGAAGATTTCGAAGCTATTAAAATCTTGTCAAGTGTGTCAAAGATCTAAATAGATAGTGTTAAACGAGTGGGGAAAATGCAAAATATCATCCCAAGTAGTGTATTGGAATTAGTTTCTGCTGATGTTCTTGGCCCGCTACCCATGTCTCGGGGAGGGGTGACCCAAGTTTAGTTTTATTTGATGTTTTTTCCAAATTCGTTAAACTTTACCCTGTAAAGAAGTCTACGGCTAAAATTTTGGTTAGAAAAGTGATTGATGAATATTGTCAAAAAGTAGGTAAACCTAAGAGGGTGCTTTCGGACAATGCCCCGCAATTCACTAGTCAAGTGTGGACAGAAAAACTTGAACAAGAAGGGATAGAAGTTATACATACTTCTGCTTATCATCCAGCAGGAAATCCCGTAGAACGCCTAATGAGGGAAATAGGACGTTGGTTTAGGACATATTGTACAGACCAACACAGTAAGTGGGCATGTGAAGTAGAAAATTTTGAAAATGTAATTAACTCTATACCTAGTGATACAACGGGAATACCACCCATTGAGCTGATGTTTAAGAAACCGGCTAACAGATTAATTCGAGAATGTGTTAGTTTTCCAAATAGAAAGAGTTTCAACTATGAGGAAAAGGTAGCTTTAGCTCTTAAAAATTTAAAGGAAAAGGCAACAAGGAGAAAGAAAAGGCATGATGAAGGTCAGAAGTGTATAGAATATAAAGTGGGTGATTTGGTGTTAGTTGAAGTTCATAGTAAATCATCAGCTTTGCGACAAGAGACTCGTAAGTTTAACCGTTTGTTTGAAGGCCCTTTCAGGATAGAGTCGATACCAAGGAAAAACTCTTATGAGCTAATTGACCCTGAGAGTGGTAAATGTAAGGGGTTGTATAATGTTGAAGCCCTAAAACCCTTTTATGAATAAGTAGTCACTTATGAAATATGCCCCTATATGTGTAAATATCTAATTTTGTAAAAAAGTTTATCAATTGATGTATGTAAATAGTTTGTGTGAGTACTTAAGTTCAGATGCAGATGTAAGCATTTCAATGTATAATTTGTGACACTTTTGTGTAGAAACTTTTGATGGTTTCATGATGTTGTGACTTTCTACATTGTGATGACAAATTATCAGCTGTAAAATGTAAATAGACTGTTGTCATAAACAAGCAGACATCAAGTGTGTAATTTGGAGTGAAAATAATTGTAACTTAAGGTGATGGCATTGAACGTTTGTTGTTCAAAACAGTAAATGAAAAAAAAAATGATTGGATCTGAGAAAAGACAATTATTGTAAACAAAATCAGTGTCATGGACTATGTGCAGTTGTATGTAATGAAGAATTGTATTTGTTCATTGTAAAAGTCATTATGGTTGAATGATTGTAATCTGTTTGTGTCTGCATTATGTGTACATTCAACCTGCTTAGATTCATGACGGATTCAATCAATTTTATCTGTGTAAAATTAAGTGAATCCTGGGGAGGGGTTGTAACAGCCCTTATACCTGAATTTTGAATAGCATTATGCTGTATGAAATATTTGTAGTGAGCCAAAGTTTGCTTGAAAGTGATTTGATATGTTTATTTTGTAAATTCTTGTAAATAAGTGTATATAGACTTTGTTTTAGGTAAGAAAATTATTTAAAGATCATTTAATATGTTTAAGAACCGAATGATGCAAGAGAAATTATTAAAAGTTTGTAATTCCATGTATTACTGTAATTTACGATGTCTACAGGACAAATTTCCACCATTTGAAAGGATTTCTGTAAATAATTTTGTATTTAAGTATCTCTAATTACCATTTCTAATCATTTTGTAATGTTATTAGTTAATTTTGTATCAATTCCGATTGTTTTTAATATGTTTGATTGTTTGAGTGATTGTTTATGATCCAGAAATATCGGGCGGATGCCTTTGAAGAATTCTCGTAATTTCGATAGACTCTATATAAACAGATCGCCTGGAAAGAGAGTTTAGTTTGCATTAAGTATAAAGTCAGTGTTACAGAGACATTCATTATGTATTAAGTTGTCATTCAGTTGTTAGTTGACAGTATTCAGAAGTGCATCTTTGGATTGTACCTGTGATTGTGAAAGTCGCTGACTTGGTTTGATTGGATCATAAATAAACGAACATCATCACATAACCTTGTTTTTTGGTGATTTCTGTAATTAATTAATGCAGTTCTTAAATCACCATAAAGAACCTTAACACATGCCACAAGTCTTAAATTGCACGACATCGACTTCTTTCCTAAGACTGCGTTGTTTTTTAATATGTTTTCTAGCGATTCTTCTCTTTTTTATTTATACCACTTGCAAACAGTGTGCATTCATAAATTGTTTCCGTAGTACCACTAGGAGGGACATGTTATATTCTTCACTAACTAATTCTCATTTTAACCAGCAAAATAAAAAGTGAATATTATTACTATTGTATAATTTGCATGAGAGTTAAAAGACTTATTAGGAAACGAATGAGAAATTCCCATAGGTTTATTATGTCACCATACGAAACAGCATTCACTGAAACTTTCATCACATACTAACATGGAATATCATATGATAACTTTCTTTATTAAAATGTTTTAAGTAGCTTTACTGAAAAGCTAAGTTCGTACAAAAGACGTTATCATCCTTTAAAAAAATTTGTATAAAATGATGTATAGTAAAAATGCGATAGTGTTCAATGTGTATCAGTCATTCAAAAAGTAAATTTCGAACTTATTGGAATGGACAATGTAGGGGCTAGTACGCTTTGTAATGGTCGTCGATTTAAGTCGGGCCTCGTGCATTGGAGGTTTTAATAATGTGTTGTGTTCTCCTTGTGCTGTTATCACTGTAATATCCCATAATTACATCAGCAAACACTACGAAAGCAATCAAACAAAGTAAGCATAAATTTAACTGGCTAAATTTTTGTACTTAATGGAAGTTCAAATTTGCTTATTTCGCTTGCAGTGAATGGTGCAACCAAGAGAAAATTGCTGGATTATAAAGTTTTGGGGAGAAATTTTAACACCCCATGTCATCGTATGTAACACATTTCTCAAATGTTACATTTCATATTTCACTGACTGTGCATAGGGTAAACCACTTTTACGCGTCCCTCGTGTTCCGAAGGTATCATTATTTGAAAAATGGGTTTAAGATATGCTCTACCCACTCTCAAAGGTTTCTTAAATTAATTCAGAATCATTCTTTGTGTAGGGGTTGAGTCATATTCCTTAGGACCTATACTGAAATCATACCCCTCTAAGTGATTCTAAACTCTTCTCTTCAGTACGCTTAAAATTAAAAATATTCACCTAAAATATCCTCGGAGTCTGTGTTGGAGCCACGGCCGCAAATCTCTAGAGCGCAAAATCCCTCACATATGGTATAGAAATCCTAATGTTATGAAAGAAAACAACTTAGCAAAGAAAAGGTCTTTTCACTTTGTACACTCGCATTAAAACATTAACAGCAGCGTATGAACTCAATCGTTTGTGGTCGCCTTGTCTTTCAGGTATTCAGCAAGCCCTCTGAGACTAGACACTAGTCATTGTGAGCTTCCTGTATAAACTGTGATTGCCAACAATAGCTGAATGAGTTTCCGATACTTTTGAGCGTGTTTAGCAACGATAAAATTTGGAAAATCTTATCCGAATACCCTTGAATGAAGATTATCCAATCTTTTTAACAATATTATTGCTAATAATGTACACTACATTGATAATCATCAATAAGACGAATTTAATGATAGCTCTATTAACATTCTACCACATCAGAATCCTTAGAGTTACTTATTCAAGGGCTCACCGCTTACAAGGGACACCTTTGACCTCGAACACACAAGTGATCATAAAAAAAACAATTGTGTATGTCATTTCAATGCAGAACCCCGCACTTGTCTGCTAGCGCTATTAAAGAGTCATAAAAAGAGCTTATTACTGTGTGATTCCTGGTCAGGTCATACAGATCGTACTCTTCTGGATGCAACTTTCCGAAACAAAGATATTATGCTGAATATATTGCCACCGAAACCAACAAAATATTGCCAACCACTTGATGTTTACTTCTTTCGACAATTTTAGCTCTATATCAGAAGGATTACTGATTTTATAAGGTTACAATGTGCCAAACCACAAGTGAAGACACATAATCGTTATTTCATCATGAAACTTTGAGATTTACAGTCAATTTGATGCACCTTCGTATAAACCTATGTTGCAACATGCTTGCCGAAAGTCAGGTTATGTCATTGACATACCAGCAGCATCATTTGAAAATGTAATTAGTATGTCTTTTGATGTTGGACTGCGTGAATGCGAAAGTGACCTGGATTGTGATAACTTAGCTTTAGTGAGGTATGCACATTGTTCCCTTCCATTGTACTTTAGTCACTTCATCGAAATCTCGCATCTGCACTTCGAGGACTAATATAAGCCCTATCAGGTGTGGTACTGCCATATATGCGTGTTTTGCGCTATATTTAGTACTTTAAGCAGAGAGTTGTGGCACTGTTGATCGAAAATGTAATGATACACTGACGTCATTGAATTTCGTATAATATCCTTCATATGGTATTGATATATTGTTACTTTGTTTCTCTCTATTAAAATGCTACTTGAGGTAGAATTCAACGTTTTGCACACGCCACAGTTTTGTTTATGGTCGCTTGTTATTCTAAGCATATTTTCCTGCGGTTCCGAGCATTAGAGGTCAAAGGTGAACCTCGTTAGTGCAAAACAGGACTATTTCTTACACCGATGCCTCCACGCTAGATAACAAAATACTCTTTTTATGCTATTTATAACCTTTGTTCCTTTGTCTGACCAATGGCGTGTAGTATAAACATTCGTTTTTTCTAGTTTAGAAGATATTTAAATTTCATAAGTTACATTGAATTGTAACCATTAATTTTGTTGTTAGGGTGGCAATGAATACGGGACCACAGCTACCTGAAATGTAACACATATTCTACATCAAAAGAAACAGTTTAACATATTCCTTTAAATCATCGCCGATACAACGTACTTGTAGTTCTTTTACATAATACGGGGTGTCCAGAAAAGGACTCCCTGATTTCAAAATTAAATATCTCGGAAACAAAGATCGATAGAGGAATGCAGTAAACGGTATGTTTATTGTGACAGCTGTAATAAGTGTATACAGCAGTGT
>JARYHS010009527.1:0-17998 GCA_031002005.1 Vandiemenella viatica | reverse complement strand
TCATGTGTGTCCGTGGTTAGTATAGCTAAATTTTTCGAGTGTTCATCAATCTCAAACCTCGGTTCAGTGGCGTAGCAAGGGGGGGGAGCGGTCCGCCCCGGGTGTCACTCGTTTGGGGGTGACACCCGCATTTCGAAAATAGTAATCGAAATTAGTGTGTTACAAAATTTTTTATTTTTTTTGGTAGACGTCTTTTCACCTTTGGTGTCGAAACACGTCTACCTTTAATGTTTTGAATATTTGTTTTTAAGTTGACGATCCAGGGGGCTTTGCTCTTTCATTACAGTAGACTATAATTATTGGTAACACCGCGCGCATAAACAAAGAGAGCACCGCTCTGTAGCTCCAACAATCACAGGAACTCGTGTTTGCCGTCCGTCACATTGTCTCTGTCCGTCACTGTAGGTTGGTTTGTTAGAAGCGGCGGTGGATATAATGTAAGTTTTCTTGCGAGAGCAAGTTTTAAAATTAAAGGATATATGTATATAAAATTGTTAAAATCATGGTAATTACACAGTTAAATTGTAAATCCTCGAAAATTTTTCAAGAAAAATGTTAGATTCTCCTTTGAAAATTAAAAAAAAAGCAATCAAGCGTTTTCCGAAACACGCGTAGTCTAGGCTTCAAAATTGTTTTGCTTATTTAGAATTGCATTAGTTTTCAAGCTAAGATTTGCAAGTGCCTTGAAGTATTTTCTAGTAATTTTTGAATTTATCATCTGACAGATTCGTGATGTATAAATTGAGTACATTTACGTTATCCGATTTACACTCTGCGTACCTACCTATTGTCGACAGTGCACCTATACTCGACATGAAATCGTATCATGTTCGAATTTATGCAAATAAAACGATTCAGAAAACTGCATTAAACTAGCAATACTGTCAGGTTTCAAGTCAAGTGTTCGTTGATGGTATCGTCTGTCGTTGGTAATCAGTTTTTGTAGGGCATGTGTTTAAAACAGTCGGAACTGCGTATCTTGCTAACGAAATCGTAACATTAGTAAGTACTTTAACTCTAGGTTCATATAAGTTTGCTATGCTTTCTACTGATCGAGAATCTGCAAATATGATCGCCCCGAAATAAATAAGCCTATGATTCTCTAAGAATTTTCCATAATAAATTTACAGAAGAAGATATCTATTATGGGTAACCTCTCTGTCGAATACAGGTACCTAAATTCTTACGGGTTCCTTAAATCGACAGGGATGTCGAACGTCTGTTCCTGAACAAAAATTGAGCTTTAATCATAAACTGAACGAACATTCGAGCCGTTTACAGGATCTTTATTTATACGCTACAGAGCGGCCCTTGAAATCTAAAATTTACACGTGGAGACGGTCTTCAGTACATAAAATGTCTGTAGGTACGTATTTCTTACGCGGGTAGTAAAATACTTCACTTGTTAATTACTTCAGGTAAATAAGTCAGATATCGCAAAGACATGTTCTTTTATTACCTAACCCGTTGTTTTTTTAATTACGTTTAATTATGGTTTTATATTTTATTTATTCTTTTGTTTTTATGAAGGAACTTAATGTAGAGTTGCTTCTCTGACTATACAGTATCCCCCAGGC
The DNA here is from genome assembly GCA_031002005.1 of Vandiemenella viatica. NCBI lineage: Eukaryota > Metazoa > Arthropoda > Insecta > Orthoptera > Morabidae > Vandiemenella > Vandiemenella viatica. The sequence continues at coordinate 16,421 of JARYHS010009527.1, read as the reverse complement.
AGGGCCGGCGGATAATGTGGGTATGGTGGGTAGCAATACCCACCCGGGAAATTCCGGGTGGGTAAAATACCCACCCGGAATTTAAGAGTGCATAGAGGAAAGAATTGAGAGAAAGAGAGAGCAGACCAGCTAAGCATGTTAGTTTCGTCCTTCAAAATGCGTGTATAATCAGTGTTTCCACCTTTCAAAAACAAAAGTCGCTAGACCGGGTCGAAAAACTCACTAGATTACGGGATATTTAGAACAAAAATATTCGCTAGAAATCACTAAATTAAATAAAGGAAAATGGTTAAGTAAGTAATATAAAAAATATTTTAATAATTAGTATTTTCAGCAAATTCAACATGATATTGTATTAAAAGGCAATATCAAATTCTTCAATCTGTATTTCTTCATCATCATCTTGGTCTATCGCTGGAATTGCAGAACTTGCAGATGTGGAAGAATGAGATGAATCGTCAGTCTTAGATCTTTGCCAACTGCAGCAATCACATCAGCCGGAAGCCCGTAATTGTAACGATTTTTTTCACAATTTTTAACTGATTCCTTATAAAAAGAATGCTATTAAGAGTATTTACAGCCATTCTATTTCTCAATTTCTTTTTAGGAATATTCATTGTACTCAAAATCCTCTCTATTGCCTAATTCAAGTGAGGAAGTTATAAAGCGGATATGGTTAAATCAGATAACTCCAAAAAAGCTATTTATTTCAGCATCATTTCAGTATTTTCGAACTGCAGCCCAAAATTCAATAACATTGTTTGTAGCGTTCCATTGAACATAATAACATGCCATTTCTGTAGCAGTTTCTCAATTTTCTTCCATTTCAGAGGCAAGATCTACTATTTTGTTATTTTTGCCCTGGCGAAGAGTATTTTCCGCAATCAAAGACACATTTTCTTACAAATAATCTAGTTGAAAGGAAGCGAGTATATTTTTAGAAACTATATCACTAAAAATCACCAAATAATTTTTTAGCGATAACATATTTAATAATATCGCTGTCGAACTCCGAAATTCACTAAATCTAGCGACAAAATCGCTAAGGTGGCAACATTGTGTATAATAGCCTGTGTACCCCATGGAGGAAGGAAATATATGGAGACGACGCAAGAGACCTTCACCACACATTGAAGTGAAGCAGGGTGATGAGGAGTGGGGGGGAATGGCCGGAGTGGAGGGGGTATGGCCGCTTCCATACAGACACGGGGAATATGTACAAAAACCTCAAGGGGACTCTAGGATAAAGGTGATGCCGCAATCTGGTGATGGATTATTATGTAACTCGATATGACACATAAAAAATAAAGATTAAAATTTTTTGATATCCTGCTTAGTTTTCGAGATATTCCGTCCCAAATGTGAAATGGTTTTGGCTGAAATTCAGAAGAAAACATTGGTCAAAGTCAAATTTGATGATGGATTCTTATTTAAAAAGACGAGGCAAATTAAAAATAAAGAATAAAAAATTTCGATATCTTACCTAGTTCTAGAGATATACTGTATCAAAAGTGAGGTTGAAATGGGGAAGAAAAATTTCGCAAAAGTCAAATTTAATGATCGATTCTTATGTAACACGACGAGACAAATCGAAAATAAAGAATAAAATTGTTCGATATCTTGCTTAGTTTTCGGGATATACTGGGAACATCGCAATTGTTTCGAAGCGCAATATCGCCTCTGCCACCACTGCGCATGCGCGAGCCTGCTTCACCAATTTAACGTCACTTCTCCTCCTTATATTTCCTTCCTCCATGGTGTACCCACAACACCACCATTAACGACGCACTAAATCCCTTTGATGTTTCAATAGAGACCGCCACCCTAGCTGTTGCCAACTGAGCAAACAATCGTTGTGAGTGAAAGGAAGAATGCTACAGTAACATAGTGTACGTCCAAAACAGTCGTGTGTGAAAGCTGCATTAGTGTATTTCGGCTGACTCTTAACATAAAAATTCAAATTGATAAATTCGTAGCGAATCTGAAAAGGAGAAACGAATTGAGTGTAGATAATGGTAGAAGACTGCAGAACTTGGAGGATAAATTTGCATCGCCCTTAGACGAAGGATCCACTGGAACCTTAAAAGATGGCCTTGTTAAGTCAGCTGACAGTCAAAATCGAGAAACTAAGTAAAATTCTTATTCTTATTCTTGTTCTTCACTATATAGGCCTATATAAATACGTGCGCATGTAATGATTATTCACGTGTATGTACTAGAGATGTAATGGAAGCGACGTTATGGAAGCAGAAACAGAAGCCGAAGTTATATGAAAATGTGATTTAGTGTACAGAATCTTCATTTAGTGTCTAGTTACTTCTGTTTAGTAAAAATGAAAAATAATGTTTATTTTAATAATCAAATCAAACAGTAATAGTAACTGACTTTGAAGTAGTAGTTTTCTAATTACTATGATTAATATTAGAAAGTTAAAAGTGGCAAGTTATATTTTAAAAACAAACGCTTAGCAACCTTTTCTCCTTTTTTAATTTTTTCTTCCCCCCCCCCCCCCTCCTCACAAATTAAACATTCTTTCGCTGAACAATTTTTCGTTAGTAACACTTCAAGGCGGGGCTGACAAAAACCTGCGGACTATTGGAGACAACATAGAATATTTGCCATCACCTAAAGAGGATCTACTTTTAATAGAAGTCTTTTTTGCTTTTACTACTTGACTAGACTGATATTGATTTTTTTCCCTTCATGTAACTTAAGATTTACATTTAATTTTTCAGACGTTTTAAATTCTTCTGGATGGATGGATTTCAAATTGCTTTTTAAAGCAATGGTGGTACCAGTATGTTCTTTCAGAGAATACCTAATGTACGTCCATTTTGCCACACAGTTTTTTGTACACAACTATCTAAATAGGACTTGGTTTTGGTTTCATTTTGAGACACGCTACTATCGTACAATAAAATACATACCTAAGGGGCCCACAGACGACCAACTTGATTGGCAACTTTGTTGTGAACTTTATTGGCAACCCAGTTGTACCGCGGTCCGAGTACTTGTCATCAGGTTTTTTTGCCGGATGTTTTCTCTTGATACTTTCTATTATTTTTTATTGCAGTTTTAAACATTTTGGCTATAATAGAGCGTAGTTTGTGAAAAATGAGTGACTGAGAATTGCACTTTTTAGTTTTAAGAGAGTTGTGTGAAGATGAATGAGATGCATCCTGCTGGTCTCAAAGGAATGGCATCAAAACTGCACAGATTTCTCCGTTCAATTTTTAGTGACGGAGATACGAGTCACTAAAGCTGACTATTTTCATAAATTTTTAAGACTGGAAAATAAAACCTAGTATCAATTGCAGAACAAATTGCGAAAGTTTATTTAAAAGGACACCACCATGAGGATTTTATTGCTGTGAACGAATGGTCGTTTGCAACCCCGATACTTTTAGCTAGTGGTCAGAGCGTCGAGGATTTAAAATTTTTCAGCGCTATATCGCCACAAATTCTTGGAAGAAAGTAACTTGTAGTGTTATGAAATAAAGTTCTTTTTTTTTTAAGGAATTTTAATCGCCTGGTAACGTCGAAGTAACATGCCATGTACTCTCTTTGGCTCCGGCTCCGGCTCCAAACCTTTAGCTCAGTTCTTTGTTTTTCAGTTGCCTCCGGTAGCCAGTTCTAATATTTCTTATTTTTTCCTTAAAACTGTGAATATTCGTATTTAGCCCAATTTTTTGGAAAAGAACAATGAATTTTTTCACGCATTCTCCTTTCGTTGTGATCCTTAATAAAATTTCAGATTTCCACAACTTTGGTAGCGTCTCAAAAAATTCACCCAAATTTGAATGTTTGGTATACTTACCATATTTGAAAAGCAATTTTGATCTCAAACAGTAGTAAGTAGTCCAAACAACATCTGGTCAAACGAAAACGTACAGTAATCGAAAACAATAACATTGACAGAACAGTTGAAAGTTAACAACTGATACTTAAAACTGTGTTGTTAACTTCCCCACAGACGCCACAAAAAGGTCGCCCACCAAATACGAAAGGTTTTGATCTCAACTCTAACCGGATCTCAAGATGTCAACCATGAACCTATTTACAGACGTTTAACATGGACTTCAACACGGCACCAAAGTTGGCAGCCAAGTTGATTGTCAGGGCACTCTACACAATGCATGTAATAATTATAAAAAAAAAGGAACCCTCACCGATACGCTACCACTCCGACCTGTTGTCGGCGCTCACTCAACTGAAGTTATCTCAAACAGCACCGCAGTACCCAGTGACATCAGTTCCATTTAATCTGATTTACTTTTTGGTTTCGCTACAAAAGATGCAGAAACGGAAACAGATGCTGAAGTCCCAAATCTTATGGAACATCGGGACTTGCGGAAGAAAAACAGAACTCCGTTACATTCCCAGTAAGAAAGTACGTGGCGTACACACGCGTGTGTGTGCGCGCGCACACACACGCGTGTATATATTATATTACACTACTTACACAGGGTAGTATATCTATATATACGAGTTTGTATCACCAGAAGATGACAACAATGTTTTTAGTCGCCGAATATCGTGTGACAACGCATTCTTGACTCGGCTAGTCACCCGACAGCATTTCATACACCTCAAGATTTTTTCCGCAGATCTTATTTTGAAGTTTATGACAAAGTACTAATGTCGTTAAAGAGTCGACTCGACAACGATTACACCCAGTTCTTCAAATCATTAGAACGATTCGCTCTGTGACAGCCCACAAATGTAGAAAAAATTATAAATTTCTATAATCATGATTTTAACCACGAAAGATTGCTCAGTGATAGATACATGTTTTTGAAACTTTTGAAAAGGTAAGATGAGGAGCCAAAAAATTTAAGAGGGGTTGAAGATTTTTTATAGAAGTACCAATGGACTAGAGGACTCATACCAGAGTTTTTAAGCTTCGTCCGACTACTCATTACAATTCCTGGGTCGTCCTGTTCAAATGAACGAAGTTTTTTGGTCTTACGCCGACTCAAGAGTTACATAAGATCGACAATGTTACAAGATCGATTAAATAACACTGCTCTATTACATGTACATAGTAACCTTAGTAACGAACTTGATTTGGAAAAATTATTGAATCGTTTCATTTCCAAACAAGCAAAGCGCAGTACAGTTTTTGCATTGCGCAGTTAATACTGATTAATAATAAATTTAAAAAATAAGAATAAATCTTTTGTACACAGCTAAAATATTTATAATAAATTTATTAATGAATAAATATTATGATGAATTTTTAAATTAAATTTCTAATTTTTACTCCTATGAATTTGATTCCATAGTTATCACTATCATTGTTTTAAGTAAGATATTTCAGGAACCTGCCCCCCCCCCCTTTTTCTTGCCTGACTACCCACCCGGGCCTAACACGAAACGCCGGCCCTGCATTCAGGAACAAGGTTTCAGCTGCATACAAAACTACTGGTTTCAGAACTGTTTCATAATGACGTATTTAAGTATTTTGTGAAAGACATTTTTTATTGTAGACCTCTCGCGAAGTTTGGTAGGCTGTTTCTAGTTTGGGAATGCTTTCCCGAATAACTTCATTGTCCAATCCGTTTTTCATAATGATCTCACCAAGGTACATAAATTTTTGCAATTGAGTTATGTCCCCGTATTTGGTTTGAAGTTTCGGTGGAGCATTCTTGATGTTAGTCATTAATTTCGTTTTCTCAAAAGATAGCCTATCTGTAAACCGGTTTGATCAGCAATTTCATTCAGCAAATCAGTTTGGATCCTAGCAGTTTCTAAGTCATCTGATACGATAGTGATGTCATCGGCAAAAGCCAGAGTGTCTATTGTGATCTCTTTAGATTTAATTCCTATTCTTGATGGGCTGCAGTCAATTTTCTTTAATTTCGCTCGCCAGGTCCGAATAATCTTTTCGAGAACACAGTTAAAAAGTAGTGGAGACAGACCGTCACCTTGCCTGACTCTAGTTGTGACTTCAAAAGGATCTGACAGACATCCTAAAAATTTAACTTTTGATTTTGTGTTTGTCAGTGTGGATCTAATTCAAGTATATATATATTTTTTTATCTGCGATTGTTGCAACCGTTGTCATGTTGCAGAAGAACATCTGTCGATAGCAATCCACGTTGGGGCTGTTGATATTTTTAAAAATATCGGATTTTCGATATATCGATAATTTAAAAAGTATTAATGTCGGCTATCGATATATCGGAAAAAAGTATGAATGTATCGATATATCGATACTTTCATAAATGCAATTTCATAAAATCAAACCTTGCAAAAATAAGGCTGTCCGCTAATAAATAGAGGTGTGATTTTGTTCTTAATCAGGTTTTCACTTTCGAATGGTTTCTGTTGGTGATGATGATTGTTGATTTTTTTTAAAAAGTTTGACCATTATGCCTCTTATAAGTTTCCTAAAAATTAATAAAACTCGAAAGATGTTCAAGGCAAACCTTATTTTGTATATTTTTAAGATTTGTAAGTAATATAGTTGAGGCATGTATTGAGGTAGAAGTTTATCTATCGTAACATGCTTTATGGCCAATTTACCCAACTTTTTTTCATAATTGTTTTTTTTTTTTGTGGTATTTCATTTAGTTTTGTATGTTGACAGCTAATACTGAGATTTCTTATTTTTCTTGCTCTCGAATTAGCAATTATTTATCATTTACACATCCCACTGTTCCTGCCAACACACTAATTTGAAGTTGGACTACCCTGGACAGTGGGCACGCTCATTTCAAACAATGGGCTCGCGTTCGATTCGTGCTGGGCGAGCGATGCCTTGCCTACACTGTCGTCATCTGAGTAGACTTTCAAATTAATTATAGAAACATAGTAAGATTTACTTAAGCTTGCTGATCTCTATGCGTAACAGAAATTTGAGGGACATAGTGTCATTCAGATTTCAGAGCAAACGAAAAACGATAACTTATTTTTTTAAATATCGAAGGCGATATCCAGATTTCAGTATCGAAATATCGATATATCGTCCTAAAAGTATCACTCATAAATATCGATTTTTTCAAAAAATAATATCGATATTTCGATATATCGATATATTATCAACAGTCCTATTCCACGTCGTGTTGTTCTCATTTCAGGCCGAAGAAGATTTTTGAGGAGGTCTGTGTATGTGTTAATGGTAATAGTGATCCCCCATGTCGTGTAGTGTTCCAAGAGGAAGCCATTTTCGTTCCAAAAGAGGGACAGTATAACCTTTCCTGCGGAAGGCTGAATTCGAAACTTCTTTGGTTTTGGTGATGTCAAATAGCGCCATTCTTTGCTTGTTCTCTTAGTTCCAGGCTGATGATAATGGACGCAGGTATCGTCTTCGATTCGTGCGAGAAAGGCATCACCGTCACGTTTCAGGTGCCGCCGAAGTTCTCTACACGCATCAACACGCCACTGCTTCGATTTCGGAGTCAGCTGCCGTGGCACCCATCACGCATACACCTTATGAAACTTGAAAACATCATGCATAATGTGATGTGCTGAATCATGACTAATGTCTACAGCTGTCACTACGTCATCCAGTACGGTGGCTTCAGCTGCTGCTGTGGTCTCGGGAGTCGTGAAATGGTGTGCCTGGCCCGAGCGCGGAGCCCTACACCATTCATACACTTGCTACTGTTACAAACAGGCATCCCCGTTTTGCATCTTCACTCTGCGATATATGTCTATAGGTTTTACACCTTCACTTTGCAAAAATCTAATCACCGAACCATGGAGGTAGGAAAAGAGAGGAGACAAGGTGTCGCTTAAACTGCGAAGCAGCCTGTAAACTCCGGAGCCGACTGCGCATGCGCGTCCGCCATCTTCGTGAGTTCAAAACATTGGTCTGTTTTCATTACCTTCCTGCTGTGAACATTTCATATTCGGATATTTCAAGGTGTTTTATAATGCCAAATTGTGTTGCCTGTGGTTGCGCAAACAGAACAAGTAAAAAACAACCTGGAATAACATTCCATAGGTAAGTCACGTTGAAATTATTGTTCTTGAAGTATTTGTAGTGCGGTGTCTGAAGACATAATAGATGTCATTATAGATTTACAGTGCCTGTTAAAAAAGTTTATTCACAGCTCTCAATAGGACGACGGTGTTATTAAATATTTGTTGATGCAGAGAACCATTTTATCTTACTATTTTTCACGTCTGGATCAAGCTTACATCGCGATGAAGCGAATACATTAGTCTATGTGCTTTAGTCCAGTTGTACCTAATTTATATTGAAAGTGTATGATGAAATTAATTGTGATATGCGATCTAGGAATCGTAATAAAGTCCATTTTGTTGTTATCTGAAATGTAATTCGCAATACGTTTAAAGTGTTTGGTTACATTTGCGTCGTTTGACTTTTTAGCGGCAACATTAAGTCAAATTGTTATTAGGTTGAAATGCAGCCTGTTGCAGAATATTCTCTTTATAGCATAAGGAACAAATTATTTATTTGTTATTAGTAATTTATTGAGCACCTTGTTAGTGACACAAGCTTGCGGCTTTTGATGTATGGCAGCAAGATAATTGCACTGCCCATTTCTATCATTACCGTGGCGCCATAATCTGATGATGAATTCTTATGTAACTTAACGAAACTAATTGAAAGTAAAGAGCAAATTTTTTTGATATCTCGCCTAGTTCTCTTTTCTTCTGTTCCAGGCTGCATTTCTAACAACCTCACTTTTGAGACAGTATATCTCGAGAACTAAGCAAAATATCAATATATATTTTCGATTTGTCTCATCGAGTTCCTTAAGAATTCATCTTCAGATTGTGGCACCACGGTAATGATAGAATCCCCTTGCACTAATACTGCTGGCGAATTTAAATAGGTATCCACTACCAGTGCAATATCTTCTGAGTAAGCCGTGAATTCTTTTGAGGTTTCAATTGTTTTAAAGTCCTAACCATTCTGCTAGGCGGAAAAGGATTGCTGGGAAGGAATTCAGCCATGGTCGTTTGACAGAACCATCCAGCACTTCACCTGGAGTGATTTGAGGAAAACGTTTTTTCCCTATGGCTTTACATCTCGTCGACGTTGAGGTCATTAGAGGCGGTAAAAGGCAGGTGTCAAGAAACGGGAAGGAATTCGACCATGATCTTTCGACAGAACCATCCAGGCATTCACCTGGAGTGATTTGGGGCAACCATCAAAAACCCAGATCGAGGTGGCCGCACGGTGATTCGAACCCACATCCCCCGATTGCGAGGCCAGAAGGTAAACCGTTCACCCACTACGCTGATTCGCGCCAAATAAGTTCCCATAAGAATATACATTTAGAATTAAATGTATAGAACTTGATTTTTTTTATCATTCCTTAAGAGTATTAGGAATTTATTCAATGATTTTAAAATAGTAATATGCAATAAGACCCTCCAGTCTTTTTTGTGACTGTAGGGAGAAAAAACGTTCTATTTCTGCATACAAAATTCCTATCCAAAATTATTTGGCAGCTTGTTTTTCTTAAATTCTAATGTTTGTAGGTTATATCAATTAGGGTATTTATAAATGCGACCCCATAAGACTTCATTTTTAGTAATGCGATGGTTAAAAACGAAGAAATTCTTCCATTCCATATACATTCCTTGTGTTTCTTGACCCAACCAATATGGCGACGTCCCCACCCCACCGCTCTCCTCTTGGCTTCACTTCGTTGTATGGAGAAGATCCCTCACGTGGTCTCCTCTCTTTTCTTTGCTCCATGCACCGAACGCTGTTCTTCTCTGGTGCATGTTGCTAGTGGAGCGGCCATCTTAAATTGCAAAAACGTGCTATAAGAACTATTTGTGGAGCAAGCCCACAGACGTCGTGAAGAAATCTATTTAACAACCTGGGTGTACTAACAATGCCAGCACAGTATGTATACTCCGTACTATCATTTGTAGTGGAAAATCCTGAACACTTCAATCTTAATGCTGACATACATAGCCATAATACTAGGAATAAATATAATATTCACAAGGATTACAAATCACTGTCAATTGTACAGAAAGGGTTAACATTTACTGGAGCTTCCTTATTCAATGTCTTACCAACAGAAATTAAATGTTATCTACAAAAACCCAACTACTTTAAGTCGAAACTGAAAGAGTTTCTGCTTCAGAATCCATCTTACTCTGTGAAAGAATTTTCTTCTTGGAATTTGGTAACTAAGAATGACTGATAAAATAGTATATATGGTGTATGGAAGGAGAAGGTGACAAAGTTGTCCACAATTACTAAAATGATATATGGTTTTTCTTTCTGTTGAAACTTTTGACAAATGAAGTAATTACACTGTTTACAAAATTTCAATGGAGTGGAAGGAGTTACCAATTATTTTAATTATTTGTCTAATCACTCAATTTCATCATATATTTTCGCTACTTAATTATATTTCTGTGACGTTGGCAAATACACTTGTACTAACTTGGTCGGAGGAGGCTTAGCTTCTACCCTAATCAAAATAATCCTATCACTTAACTGTTCATAATATCTAACCCATTTCCTTACTCTCTTGTTCATTATAGATCCCAGATTAGTAAATCCATTAACAGCTTTTGTATTAATTATCTGTTTTTCCCATAACATAAATCGTAAGCATCTTTCCACTTAATATCATTAATCGCAATAACATCTTAATTTGAGAAGTTTCATATCTCTTTTGAAGTTTTCGACCTGTATTCCCTGGGTGCTTCTTCGTATATATCCTTCGTACAAGTACGTGATTCTCAAATAGTGTGCTCGCCATAATGATTTCATATTTTTAACAGAATTTGATAACCTGCTTCCTCGCTCTTTTCTGTTTTTCTAGAGCAAAACTCGCTACGGTACTCCCTTCGTTTCCTTCTTCCACTACCGCATTCAAATCCCCCATGATTATTAGATTTTTCTCCTCCTCCACATATTGGATTAATTCTTCAATTTCATTATATATTTTCTCTATTTCTTCATCATCTTCCTGTGATTGTTTGCCCATACACTTAAACCAACGTGGTTGGAACAGGCTTGCTTTCTGGCTTTATCAAAATAATAATGTCATGTTAATAACTCATACGTTTGCCTGATCTATAGTTCAGTATAAATCCCACCCAATAACTCCACTGACAACTTTTTGTGTTAATTATTCTATGTTTCCTATACAAAACTACAGTGCATCCTTCCACGTGTTCTCGCTAATCCCAGTGAAATTTAATCCAACCCGTTCTTTCTCTGTATTAAGTTTTTTACTGTATCTGCCCTTTTCAGACTTCTAACATTCCACACTCCGACTTGAAGAATGTCTATCTATTCTGGTGACTCCTTCCTGAGCAGTTCCCACCCCGAGATTCGATTCTAGCTCCAGACTATTTCACCCAGGAAGAAGCCATTATTCTACATGTAATTTGAGGGGATTATATTATCTCGGGATACCCTTCGCGTCTTTAAAGCAGTAGCTTCTCGTTAACATCATTGGGAACTCTTGTTTCAAAGATGTTAATTGTGTTGTCGATGTCTTTGGTTTATTGCTGTTATTATTCCGTCGCTGTCTCCTGTCAGTTGCCAGCAGATTGTCTTTGGTTGTCAGTTAAATTTTAACTCAGGTGCAGCTAGTGTATAAACAAGAAAACGAAATGTGAAAATACAGGTGGTATTATTTTTTATTGTCATGAAAGTGTGATATGACGCAACAGTGGCCATTTGTAATGTTTTGAATTTAACATAACCCTTTGTATGTCTACAACTGTAGTCGCTTCGTAGTATTAAAGCTAACCTACAGTGCAGATATGGATGAAAACATAGATTGGGAAGCAATTGTCGTCGATTTGAGAGAGAAGTATGAGAAAGTCCGTCTATTAATCGATCATGAATCAAAGTCAGATCCTGAGAATGAACCATACCGCTCGAAGTACGCTGCGAATAAAATTTTGACAGAAATGAAATCGAAATTGGTAAATCTTCTTGATGACTTAAATCCAGAACGTCAAGAATATGTTCGTGTGAAGGCAATGCTCGGTATTGTTTGGTTGAATCTAGGAACAATTTCGTTAGATACAGAAGAGTTATCAACAGGCGAGGAGCAGTTGTCAAAATGTGTGGAGAGCCTTTGTGAAGACGCTCTAAGGCCAGAATTTATTGTTCCTACTATTGCATCACTAAACGAACTGGGAATATTGTGGTCTCAACGTGATCAACCAAAAAAGTCACAAGAATATTTAGAAAGAGCAGAAGATCTTTACAACAGATATACTAAAGAAGTCAATCTGCCTCCTATGTCTGCAAATGAAATATTCAGCTCTAGTAATTTAGAAATATCTCCTCCGGGTTCAGATTCGTCACTTGAGAAGATTCACACTCTTACTCTGTATTATTTGGCTCAGATCTATGGCTCACTCAGTGATAACAAGAGGTCTGCAGAATATTGCCACACAACTTTGAAAAGACAGCTGGAGACTAAAGACTATGACCCTGTCGATTGGGCCTTGAATGCAGCTACACTTTCACAGTATTTAATGGAAAAAAGTAGGATTCAAGCAAGCCAGACATCATCTTTCTGCTGCATCATTTATTTTAGACCAGCATGAAGGTGATTTAAACCAGATGGAGTGTAATCAAGAAGAATTAGAAGCTAAGTAAGCATTATGTATAAAAATAACTATTCCATGATTAAATCTTCATCTTTTTATCCGGTAGCTAATAATACAAAATTACAATACCACTGGAACTGCTTACAGGGAGTTACATCATAACATTCAGCGGTTTAATTCTAGGTGGGGATACCGCTGCCTCGTGACTGTTAACGTGACGTCATCGTGACGTCGCGTTCACGTACAGTCATTCGCGTAAAAACATTTATTGTGACCGAGCGTAGTGAGGTCACAATAATTTAAAGCTGTACAATATCAACATAAACTGATATCTTGAAGGTGGATCAGATGCAGATGGCCGCTGGTAAGCGGCCGAAGATGTCCGATAACACAACCGGATGTTCAATGTTTCAGGTGAAACTCGCATTTCATCATAGCAATATTTTCTAATATTTCTCTGATGAAATGCGAGCTTCACCTCAAACATTGAACATTTGGTTGTGTTATCTGACATCTGCGGCCGCTTACCAGCGGCCGCCTGCATCTGATCCACCTTTGGGATATCAGTTTATGTTGATATTGTACAGCTTTAAATTATATGTTTTTCCGCGGATGACTGTACGTGAACGCGACGTCACGTTAACAGTCGCTAGGCAGCGGTATCCCCATCTAGAATTAAACCCATTCAGCTTCTGACATAACACATTTTGTTGTATGCTTTAGTATGGAATATCAGTTTAATTGAATTGCAATGGAGCACACGCTCCGGTGGCAATTTCCCTAAACACACATCTTCCCCTTTTCCTGCACCCACCTACATTTGCCATCTAAAATTTTAAATTCTTTCAACATTTTTCGTAAATTATTGATCAGTTCCCTTGGTAATATATTCCAATCCCTGACACCCTTACCTAAAAAAAAAAAAAAAGAGGGGTAATATCTAGATTGTGATACCGCTGCAATCACTTACCGCCTCGCTATGTTAACACTTCCGGATGGAGAGGAGATGAGGTCACCACAGTGCTGAATGTGACGTATACGTTCCACGCGCAGTTTTAAATGTCACTAATGGGTCCTTCCACGGAAACAAGTCCATCGCTAATACATCTGTTATAGTGAAATCATTAATTTTGCAGTAGTAGTACAGGAATAAATTCATTAGGTGATGAGTTTTTGATGCAGCCTGGACCACACTGAAACGTAACTATTAAACACCTTACTGCGGATACCTAATTTGTATGTCGTATCTATCACTGTTACTGTCGTTTGCGTCTTAATGCAGCCTGGACCATAGTGAAACGTAACTGTCATGATATTGCTGATACCCAATTTCCAAATTGTTAGTATTGTCCAGGCTGCGTTACAACCTAAATGCAAATGGTTATTGACGAAATCTCTTTTTTTTATATAAATATTTTATGTCGTATGAATGATTTTAATAGCAATTTCAGCCACGCGATGAATTACAGAAGAACGGAATCAAATACAAATCAATTGAATTGTGGCTAATAATTTTAACATTACAGGAACCAACATTACGGAACGTTACTAAGGAATGATATCAATCATCAGTTTGGAAAGTTTTTGGTATTTTAATAATATTATTAATTGCACAAGTAATAATTTTCTTTAACTCTTTCAATCCCTATTTTTATTATTATTATTACTATTGGTTACGTTCTATGGCCTAATGAGCATTCTCAAGTCGATCAAAGCCTGAACACGTCACATTCTGTAATGTAGTGACGTCATAATCACTCCATCCGGAGTGTTTACATCGCGAGGCGGTAAGTGGTTGCAGCGGTATCACAATCTAGATATTGCCCAAAAGAGAATCTTCCCACACCCTTGTACCTGAAATTCAGTACCTGCTTGTGGTCATGGTCATGTTTTCTCTTCCATGCACTACTTTTCATACCTACACCAATATCTTTCAGTGCCTCATCACCAGTATATGCCTTGTACACTCCCATGACCCTCTTCACCTCCTCCTGTCTCCAATGAATCCCATCATATCTGTTACTGATTGCATTCTGCGATAATTTCCAGAAACAAATCTAGCAGCCCTTTTTTGCACCCTCTCCAACTCCTGTATTTGGTAATGAAAATGTTTGTCTCATACAGCACTGCCATATTCGAGCAATGGTCTGACCAAAGTTTTGTAACCTAATTCCTTTATTTCCCTCATACTCCCCATCATCACTCTCTACAACAAGTGCAGAATTTTGAAACCTTTTCCTACCACCTATGCAATGTGTCCTGCCCAGTTAAGCTTGTTATTCAACATCTGCTGCACAAAAAGCAGTAGCATTCAGTAGTATCTCTGGCTACATGTGGCATGCAGAGAGGCAGTAAAGAATCTGAATATATATATTTAAGTAATTTAGCTGTGGCTCATTACACTTATGATTTTCAGGATTACTGGAGATCGCGTTTCCACCAGGAGTTGTCGTCATAATACTGCAATGGTCAAATGCAAGACTCCACTAGAAAGTCTTTCCGAAGTACATTTAATGGGTTCATGCTGGTTCAGGCTGTATTACAACCTAATTTCTACTTGATAATATGTTCCAGGCTGGATTACAACGGAATTACTGTTTGAAAATAATTTGCTTTGCGACTGACTACAGCATTATTCCAACGATATTACTGAATGTTGTTATAGCGGTATCGCGATCTCCAGTAGACCCTGATTTTCATTATTTCATCAATAGATTTTTCACCATGTGTAACAACCTACTTACCATCATTCTTGTTTCCCTTACGAGCTGTTATTGAAAGAGAACCAAATTATTTTGATAATGGATATACCAGCAACAGTGTGGTATGAATTCTAAGTGTACCATGTTGGTAGTATCAACTGGTGTAAATATTTCATGTCAGTGATTGCCCCCCCCCCCCCCCCTGCTGTAAGCCTACACATTAAAGTGATTTGTCATAAAGACCTATAATATTGATAGTTGAGGTTAATGCAAGAACATTTTATTTATCAGGCACATCAGTAATGATGAAAAGCAATATTTTTGCTCATTTATTTTACATTACAATGCCTTTATCATATTATGAATTCTAGAATCACATATCATATATTGCAGAAGAATTTTTTTTCCCCTTGAATTAAAATTTAATTGTTCAGTTGAGGTATTCCTCAGTGGAATAGAAGCAAGAAAAGATGTTTTTTTTTTTTTTCTTTTAAATGCTTTCTTGACCTCTATTATTTTTAATGCAAGATGTATGTGTTGTGGGAAACAGTATAAAATGGGCACCACTGTATGTTTATCGTCCCTGAACCAACATTAAATTCTTAAAATCCTTATTAACCGTACTTCTATTTCTGGTAAAATAACAGTGAATTGTTAAATTTGGAAATTGCACAAATTTTGTTCCATCTAAAAAAGGGTCATAACCTGTCAGAATATAGATTAATTGTGTTGCTAAGATGTCTTCTTCACATTCCCCATCCACATTTTGCTGAAAAAGTTACAAGAAGTTAAATTAAAAATGTTGAAATAGCATGTGTGCATTGTGCTGCTATCAGATGCTGCCACCATTGCAAAATTAATACAAATATCTTGAAATGTTGATTAATTCCTCAATTGTAATATGCTGTTAGAATTGCAGCTTCTCTTTGTCTTTAAAACTTGCATAAAATTTGCAAACAGAAAATTTTTGTCTGTGTGCTTTCTTTGAGCTACAGTCACTATGTTGTAATAATAGATGGAATCAATTGCTTTCATTGTAAACAGATACACCATTTCTGGATGATTGTCTCAGTAACTTTTTTTTTTTAAATCGGTTCTTCTGGTATTAACCATTATCTCTATGAAAAAACTAAACAGTCTAGGTTGATATGATCCTTGTATCGACAATTTTACAATTTTATAGTTCTGATGCCC
>JARYHS010009526.1:0-19018 GCA_031002005.1 Vandiemenella viatica | reverse complement strand
TTATATACCTGTCGGCGAGGTAGAGGATCCGCTCTGACTGGTCAGAACGGTGGCTTCGGAAAGACCCATTGGTTGGTCGGAAGTGGCAGCTCCAAACGCGGTCCGCTGTGGTGCCCCCTCCCATCGAACCTCCTTGTCTTCCGTCGGTGTGGTGGAAGACCCGCTCTGATTGGCCAGAAGTGGTGGCTTCATACGCGGTCTGCTACAGCGCTCGACTAGTGCCGTCTGCGCCTCCCCACCCAGGAGTGCTGGCAGTCCGTGGTACTGGTAGGCCCGCTCTGATTGGACGTGAGCGCAAACTCATTCTGCGGTCCGCTGCGGCATCCGAGGGCCAGACTTAAACCATCTTGCTTCTTCCGCTATGTTGACGATACCTTCGCCGTGTGGCCACACGGTATCCAGGCGTTGTATGAATTCCTCGAACATCTCAATGTAATTCACCCTAATATTCGTTTTACGATGGAAGTAGAGAAGGACGGATGCCTTCCTTTCCTGGACATCTTGGTAAATATGTTTGTTAAGTCAAAACACATACAGTCATGCACTTCCTTAGTTTCTGTCATAATGATTCTCACAGAAGTTTGAGTTTATTATTTCTGAGATAACAGTTTTAAAGTTTAATATGAATGCATTGATTTTAAACACAGTTGTTCCTTGGAATGGTAATTAGTTGTAAATTACATCGATATTGAGGCATAGTCTGGTTGAAGAGTTCTAATTGCCACTTAAAATAATCATTATTTAGACACTTAAAATCCCAGTTACTTCTGCTTTAGCCTGATCTGCATTTGATATTTATTGAATTTTAGTGAGACGGTTTCTAAGGTTGCTGCTGTTGTTGTTGTTGTTATTGGGGCTTAAGGGCGCATCTACAGTGGGGTCATTAGCGCCCTTAAAGGTTGCAAATTTTCATGATCTCTATTTATTGTCCAGTTTTGAAGTTCCACCTTGTAGAGGACTCAGGTGGTGTGTTGATGTCTATACATTTCTTGTGAAGCACTACATGATAGGGTGACTTTGAAAAGAAAATTGGAATAAACTGTAACAGATGAATTATTATTACTGCATTTTTTACTATGAAATTTTGATGATATGCATAAGAATGATTGAAATTTAGCATTAATATAAACTGCTTTTATTTTTGCTGGGCATCTGATTCTTTACATTTTATGACATTAACACCAACAAACATCAGAACAATTAGTTTTCAACCATTTCCTTGAAGAATTATGACCTATTGTTTCAAAATAGTTTTTGACATTCCATCTGCAATTTGATTTTATGGAATAATGAATCCCTAAAAAATCCATTTGAAATTATTCTTAAGCATCTTTTGTTTCATCTGCAATTACAACCACAAAGTTTCTTTTATGTCATTCTTTATCTGCTTAAGATTAATTTTATTTTTTTAAATTTGCTGACTCCAGTGGCAATTTTCCTACACTCCCGTTTTTCCCCTTTCCTTTTCCCACTTACTTTTGACCTCTACTAATTTCAACTTTAAACTCTACTATAAATTTTGGTAAACTATTTACTTCTCTTGGTAATTTAATCTAATCCCTGACACCCTTACCTACAAAAGAAAGTCTTCCACTACCTTATGACTGAAATCAATTGTCAGTTTGTGGTCATTGTCACCTATTCCCTTCCATGCATCTATCCTAATTCTTCCAACAATATCTTACCATGTCTAGTCACCAATATATTATTTTTACACTTCCATGAATCTCTTGATTCTCTTACTATCTTCCAGTAAATCCCATTTCAGCTTCATTATTATGTCAGTTACTGCCTGTGTACTGCAGTAATTTCCAGAGACAAATATTGCATCCCTTCTTTGCACCACCTCCGACTCCTGTATTTAAAACCCAAAATAACATGTTTACAGTGCACAAGGTATGGATAAAAAATACGACATTTTTAGTAGCATGGTATTAAATTACTTTAAATGTTGCTTCCTCTTGAAAAAGTGTCGTGCTTCACGAAATGAACAAAAATCATGGATAACTATTGGCATTAGAACATCATGCATTTGTGAAAGCAAGTTATATATTGCCTGTGGGAACAGTCAGAATGCTAATGTTAAAACACATTGCAAACAGTATTGCAAAATACTGAAAAAAGTTATTAAAGAATATAAAAGCATGTACTACAAAAATAAAATTCATGATTCTGAAAATAAAATTAAGACAATATGGGACATTGTAAAAAAGGAAGTAGGAAAAAGTAATCAAACATGTAATGATATTTTTATCAAAGAAAATTCAGTTGAATCAAATTTTTCAATTGCTGTTATATTTAATAAACATTTTTTTATCTGTGGCTGCTAATAGCTCAGTGACACTCAGTATGGATTTTGTCATATCAGGATTCCAAGAAGAATTTAATTCTATGTCTGTAAAATTATCTACTCCAGAAGAAATAAGAAAAATTATCAGGTTCCTTAACCCTTTGACTGCTGTAGACGCGTTAACGCGCGTGGCTACTACTGCGCCCAGGTGCTCCAGACGTGTATACACGCGCCGCCTTGCCGCTCTGTCTCTGTTCCAGACGTGTATACACGCGCCGCCTCGCCGCCCTGTCTGTACTCCAGACGTGTTAACACGCTAGCCTCTTAGCGGCCTGGCTATGAAGCCATATTTCCACCCAGGGTGGTTAGTTGTTTTCCTCATTCGGCCCTTGAGCATTGGCAGCTGCGATCTAATTTGTGTTGCTCTTTTCCTTTTAGTTTTCGCTGAGAAAATGGCATACAGTCATTATTTTTTTTAACTGCTTAACGTCTCTTAACAGCGAGGTTTTTAGAGATGTTAAAGAATGGGGGGCAAGGAATGGTAAGGAATTCGGCTATGGCCTTTTGAAGGAAGCATCCCGGCATTCACCTGGAGTGATTTGGGGAAACCATGGAAAACCCAAATCTGGATGCCTAGACGGGAATTGAACCATCGTCCTCCCGAATACGCCGTCGTGTTTGTACCGCGGAAGAAATCATGGAGATTATTACTAGAAGCGACAGTGAATATAATCACTTTAATATGGATGACAGTGATAACCCTTCGACAGGATCTCGATGTAATTTTCCTAAGCTGTGTACATCAGCTAGTGGAAAATGACCATTTTTCAGAGTTTGAAGCTACAGATTGTTCGAGCGAAATGTGTGGAAAAAGAGAATGCTTTAGTGACGTGTTTGACAGCATGTGCTTGTCGATTAAGCTGCAGGACACAAGTGTGGATTACGTTAACATTCCAGCAGTTTGTCATTTTTCCTGATATTTCTAACGGAATATCATATGATATCTAATGCTGATGAGACCAACAGATACGCGAGAATCAATTCACACTATATTTTCACTATGAAGTGGTTTAAAAACTTTAGATGTTATATTAACTGTATTTATTTTGTATCTGCGGTTTCAAATCGCAGAGCGACAGCAGAAGAACTCCACACACAACGCTGCAGACGTATTCAGTACACAGCGGTCCGGTCTAATGCGGCATTCCAGCGCAGGTAAACAGCTTAGGCGTAAACAAAGCCGCACTCAGCGAGGGCTCGGCCGGCCGAACCGTAGCAGTTAAAGGGTTAAGAGCAAATACTCAAGTGGTTATGATGAGATTTCCAGCAGATTAATTAAATTGTGCTCCACAGAATTAAGTAATATACTAAGTTATCTGTTTAATATATCTTTACTTGAGTGTACTTTTCCGGAAAGGCTTAAGTATGCTGTAGTTAAACCACTTTACAAAAAGGGAGATAAGTCAGCGACCAATTTCATTAGTAACAGCCTTCTCCAAAGTTTTTGAGAAAGCAATGTACAATAGAGTTCATGAACACCTTAAAAATAATAATATTCTAACTAAATCACAATTTGGTTTTCAAAAAGGTCATTCAACAGAACAAGCTATATTTGCATTCACTGTCAATATTTTAGAAGGAATAAATGATAAATTAATTCCAGTGGGAATTTTTTGTGACTTATCTGTATAGATCATAAAATTGTTATACAGAAATTAAAGTATTATGGTATTGTTAATAAATGGTTTAGTTTTTACCTTTTAAATAGAAAACAGAAAGTGTCAGTGGAGAATTTTAAGGCTGCCGTAAGAGGTCCACTGTTTTCTGAGTGGAAATGAATCAGATGTGGAATACCTCAAGGTTCTATATTGGGGCCACTATTATTTTAATACTAGCTGTGCCCGCGACTTCGTCTGCATGGAATAGTTATTTTAGGCATCATATTTATTTTTGCAAACAACATCCTCAGCTTTATAAATTATAGCAGTTACCCACGACTTTGTCCGCGTCAATTTCTGTTATTATTTTAGACAATTTTTTGCAAATTTAGTTTTTAAGTTTTTAAAAGAACATAATTATTTTAAAGTACTTCTGCGTAAATTATATTTTTAGTTTTATTTTCTTGTGGCAGAAGAACATATTAGTTTTTCTCCGCAACCCGATCTTTACAACGCGACATATAGTTGACCGTGTGAAAAGCAGTCTTGATGTAAATCGATTCCTACGTGTTTAAATGTTTGCCCCTGTGATTTATTAATTGTAACGGCGAAAGATAGCTTAACAGAAAATTGAATTATTTTAAAATTAAAAGGTAAATCATTTGGAATCATTGGGATGCGAGGTATAAGCACTCTTTGACCAACTGCTGGACCAGTCAAAACTATTACAACGATCACGTTATTGCGTAGAAATTTAATTTGACGTCGGGTTCCGTTACATAAATTTGGTGGTTTGAGATTTCTAAGTAAAATTATTGGGGCACCTATTTTTAACTTGGGGGAGTATGGGGGAAGGCCACTTGGGTTCAAAGAATTAAGAAACTCTTGTGGGTAATGTACCGCATCTTCTTAATCCATTACGTTATCAATAGATGTGTAGGTAACTATGTCTCCTGGAAGTTTACTTAAAATTAGGTCGTTAATTTCGTCCACGCTACTGTTTCTCGCCGCCAATATTGCCCTTTGACACATCCATTGATGATCTTTATTTTCTATTTCGCTGATTTCAGGGTAAACTTTCGATATTAAGTCCTCAATGTTACTTACTCTTTCTCCTAAATCGCGATCAATTTCAATTTTATTTTCAAAATGAGGTACTTTCCCGTCTCCTATTAAAAGTAATTTTGAAGGAAAAGTTATACTACCTCCCCCCAAATGTGCTCTCATATTTGTAGTTAATTTTAAAATGTTAACAAACTTCCTTAATGGGGAACTACAACCGTTCAGAATGGAGCCGACCGCGCGTAATATCTTCTAAGATGTTCATTGAAATTAAGTGATGCCAAAGACAATTTTGTTCACAATTAAATACTCTTAATCAACAACACATTTATTTGGATAAAGATTAATATTATTATTATGTTGATACAACTCTAACAAATAATTGGTAATAATGCATTAATTTCGACCAAATTTGATTACCATAAAAACGGTTTCTAGTGAGTTAATCTTAAAAGATAGACATATACTGTCGCGGACATTTTTTTAGATCATTTCAAGAGGAATAATCCTTTCATACATATTTTTTTGGTATCTTGAACCGTTTTCGCAGTGCACGCAACAGAAGCCCTCAAAGATGAATAATTTTCCCCGTTTTTTCCACGTTTTCCATTGTTTCTTCGCTCCTATTAGTTGCAGCATGATGTTATATAGCTTAAAGCCTTCCTCGATAAATGGTCTATTCAACACAAAAAGAATTTTTCAATTCGAACCAGTAGTTCCTGAGATTAGCGCGTTCAAACAAACAAACAAACAAACAAACTCTTCATCTTTATAATATTAGTATAGATATATAAATTATCTACCTCGTGTTTCATCTAAAAACTCAAAATTTGTCCAATTTACAGATGACACAAACATATGAATTAAAAGTACTCCAGATTTATCTACAGAATATATTTAAAATTATGTCTTTGAATTTATTAATAAATGGTTTACAGCTAATGGCTTGTCTTTAAACTTTGAAGATACTCAGTATATACAGTTCAGTACATCACACAGATTAACACCAGATATAGACATAAAATTTGCAGGCCAGTCAATTCAAGAGGTAGTGTGTGTGAAATTTCTAGGTTTGTATATTGATCATAATTTAAATTGGAAGGTATATGTTTCTGACTTACTAAAGCGATTGGGCCAGCCACATTTTCAATTCATACAATTTCAGCTAGTTTATTTTCCTTATTTTCACTCCTTAATATCATATGGAATAGG
Source organism: Vandiemenella viatica (assembly GCA_031002005.1). Lineage (NCBI taxonomy): Eukaryota > Metazoa > Arthropoda > Insecta > Orthoptera > Morabidae > Vandiemenella > Vandiemenella viatica. The sequence continues at coordinate 12,796 of JARYHS010009526.1, read as the reverse complement.
ATTCTGGGGCAATTCTACCCATAGAGACAAAGTGTTCAGAGCCCAAAAGTTAGTAATAAGAATTATTTGTGGGGTTAGCAATAGAACTTCATGTAGAGAGCTGTTCAAGAAGTTAGGGATTTTAACATTGGCGGCTGAGTATATATATAAATTGTAGTCGCAAATTATACTTTGTTTGAAACAAATAGTAAAATACACAACTATGGCACTTGAAGTAAAAATTATCTTCACAAGGATTACAAGTCACTGTCATTTGTTGAAAAAGGGGCCCGATATTCAGGGATGCATATCTTCAATAAGCTCCCAACACATATTAAGTGTCTAGCAGATGATAAGAATAAATTCAGGAAAAAATTGAAAGAACTTTTAATTGACAACTCCTTCTACTCTGTTGCAGAATTTATTTCTAAGGTATATACTAAATAACTGCCAGTAGCTAGTGTAAATGTAGTTTACACAATTAATTTACCATGTATACAATGACTGTACATCTCCTGGTGTATGTATTATTTTTTATGCAATTGTTTACTGTACCATGTATGCTATGACTGTACATCTTCTGGTGTATGTATTATTTTGTTATGGAATTGTTTAATGTACCATGTAAGCTAAGACTGTACATCTACTGGTGCATGTATTATTTTGTTATGCAATTGTTTATATGTAAATTTACAACTTTCCACATCCCACAGAGCCAGTCTCTTATATTGGGATCAATGGAAAATGAATGTATTGTATTGTATAATCATAATTATTCTTTTTTATCTGTGTACCTAATAAGCTGACTCTTATTTGTGTTTATCTTCATACCATATGGACCTGCTCAGTTATATATCATGCCCAGATCACCCTGCAGATGATCATTCTGCCATTTTGATAACATTATGTAGCATTGTTTCATCTGCAAACAACATAACTTCTGATTGTCGGCTATCAACAAAATCATTCATTAGAATAATGAATATCAGTGGTCCCAATACTCTACCCTGTGGAAATCCCATTTACACTTCCACTTCTTTTGACACTGCATTTGCTGCATTAAGTTTTTGCTTTTTACCTTTTAAGAATCCTTATTGGAAGAATGAGTAAGGTTCAGCAGGTCTTTAGGAAAAATGAATGGAAGGGAAATAAATTAATAAAAAGGTTCTGTTGCTAGGTAATAGCCATGGGTGCAATGTGTACCCTTTTATGCAGGATCAGTCAGGCACAGAATACCTGGTGACAAATTACAGGTGACCCAGTGCAACATCAGGTCAGGTAACAGACAATATAGGTTCATTTTTTAGGCATTTCACTAGGAAGAATATCAATAGAAAAACAAGTTATTTAACAAAGAGTAACATATGAAAGGTGGTAAAGGAGGCACAGCATACCACGGTGGAGCTTGTGCAGGTCTTCAGTTGCCATTACGGGCCATAGTTGAACCACACTGTGAGGCAGATAAAAATGGAGACTGGGGTGCTGCTAGCGAAAGGCACTGGTTCTTTCTGGGGGTTGTGCCTGTGGACACGATTGATAGGAGGGGTTTCATTAGGGATGGCCTACCTCTAAATAGAAGGGAAAAGGGGATAATTTCTGATGATTAAAGCTGGAAGGGAGCCGACTTCAATTTATGATGGGATCTTGACTGTGACGTTTTAGGTTAAGTACTGCTGGTGAGGGCATCAAAAAAAATGTTATCCAAAGGATACTAACTGTAAATGCACAATGTTAAAGAAATATATCAAGCTGTTGAAACTATAACAAATGAGGTTGCAAATGGGAGAGATTAAAGCAGAAAATATCACAAAGCCAATAATAAGAGTGCTACTGATGAACTGTAGAAGTATGACGAACGAGGTATTAAAATTTGGATACTTTATAGAGTTACACCACAAATAATTGTAGGACTAGCATCTTTATTAAAAGAAGGAGTACTGGACAATGAGGTTTTCCCCAATGGTTACAGAGTGTACTGCAGAGATAGAGGAGAAAATTGGTTGAAGGTATTCATATTGGCTAACAAAGACTACTACAACTGTCAAGTGTATATAGAACAATGACCTAGAGTTACTATTGGTAGATTTCTGGGGTAGTAAAAAAGAAAAAAAATTAAGGTTTTGGCTTCTTGTCATATTGGAACAATTCATTATGAAGATACAAGTATGTCTCTTAGGGAGAAATTAAATTCATATTCCCCGCAGGGGCCTGGTACGCAAGTGCCAGGTACGGGTTTGGCGAACCCGCGGTGCCCGAGCTGGAAACTTGTGAGCGCCGCAAGTTTCCCACACCGTAAACTCCTACCATGCTTCAACGACCACCGTAGGGCGTGGCGGTGGAACGTTGTGTGCCTAGGAGAACGGGGATCTTGGCTTCATCGCCCGGATCGTGAGGACGGTAAAAACCTCTATAAAAAACCCCTCAACCTCAAGGTCAGCCACCTGCTGAGGAGGTGAATGGGCGGAGAGGGAATTCACTCGCTAACGTGCACCCTCAGGGGCACCTGCGCACCCCTGTTGTATCAGCATTTCTGTATAACATGTTTTTACTCGTGGGACCAAAATTCCTTCTCACAAGCAAAAACCAAACCCCTGCGGTTCGGGTGTGCCGCGGGTAAATAAAAATACACCCAATACAAAGAAGTGGGCCAGGGTTGATAGCCCTCCCGCTTCTGAATGCAGTAGTAACAGGAAAGTTTGTTCCATAGCGAACGCTTTCATTGTAATGCAGAGGAAAGCGGGGACATTTGAAAAAGTGTCCCCCTTTTATATCAATAAAGGGCTTGAAGGACTAGTAGGAACTTTGAGATCTGTTAAAAAGCTGAGGAACGGGACGCTGCTGCTGGAAACAACCACCAGTAGGCAGGCTTCCCAGCTCCTTAATTGCGAGAAGCTCGGGGAGTTCGTAGTCAGTTGCGAACTCCACAGAACCCTAAACTCTAGTAAAGGCGTTGTCACCTGCCGGGAAATCATGGATTTAGGGACTGAGGAACTGGTTAAGGAGTGGGAAGAACAGAAAGTGGTCGAGGTGCGTCAGATTCAACGGAGGGTAAATGGCAGTCTGGAAAAGACTGCCACCTTCATCCTGACGTTTGACACTCCAGTGTTGCCCAAGTGTATTAAAGCCGGATACATTAATCTGAACGTCCGTCCGTATGTTCCGGACCAAATGTGCTGCTTCCAGTGCCAGAGGTTCGGACATACGACGGCGTCATGTAAGGGCAACCCACCTGTGGTAGATGCGGCAAGGGGGCACATGAACCGGGTGTCACTTGCACGCTCCCACAGGTGTGCGTCAACTGCTCCGGGTCGCACCCTGCCTGGAGTAGAGAGTGTCAAGTGTATCTTGAAGAGCGCAAGATACAGGAGTTGAAGACCAAAGAGCGGATACCTTATGTAGAGGCAAAGAAGAAGGCGAAATCGCTCGCCGCTCCAATTTTTGGAAGTAGCTTTGCCAAGATGGTCTCGACTCCCATCAGGAAAGAAAGTGTTGCTACGCAGACTTCCTTTGCAGACATGGGCACAAGCACTGTGTGCTCATGTCAATGCAAGTGTGGTGCAAAATCCACCAAGGTCATCACACCTAAGACCGCAGATGTCGCTAGCAACACATCTGCAACCTCGACCAGTCCAGCAGCAGTAACAAAGACCCCACCAGCAATGAAGTTAACAGCACCTCCTATTCCACCGCGTGCTATCGAAATGGTAGCGATACCATTAGCTACCGGTGCTAATAGAGGTCCCCGCAGGGGCCTGGTATGCAAGTGCCAGGTACGGGTTTGGCGAACCCGCGGTGCCCGAGCTGGAAACTTGTGAGCGCCGCAAGTTTCCCACACCGTAAACTCCTACCATGCTTCAACGACCACCGTAGGGCGTGGCGGTGGAACGTTGTGTGCCTAGGAGAATGGGGATCTTGGCTTCATCGCCCGGATCGTGAGGACGGAACAAACCACTATAAAAAACCCTCAACCTCAAGGTCGGACACGTGCTGAGGAGGTGAATGAGTGGTGAGGCAAACCACCCGCTAACGTGCAACCTCAGGGGCACCTGCGCACCCCTGTTGTATCAGCATTTCTTTTTATCATGTTTTTGCTCGTGGGACCAAAATTCCATCTCACAAACAAAAACCAAACCCCTGCGGTCCGGGTGTGCCGCAGGGTAAAAAAAATACACCCAGTTCCAACAAGCGGGCGAGGGTTGACAGCCCTCCTCCGGAACAAGATAACTGTAACGGAAGGGTTTGTCTTATAGACAACGCCTTTGTAATAATGGCAAGAACGGAGGGATCCTTTGAGAAGGTCTCTCCGTTTTATATAAACAAAGGATTGGAGGGAATAGCGGGAAGTTTAAAGAGTGTCAAAAAGCTGAGGAATGGGACCCTGCTTCTGGAAACATCTAACCACAAGCAAGCTGTTTCACTCCTTAAGTGTGAGAAGCTCGGGGAGTTCGCAGTGAAATGCGAACTCCATAAAACTCTAAACTCTAGCAAAGGAGTCATCACTTGCAGAGACTTAATAGATATAGAGTCCGAGGAACTCCTTAAGGAGTGGGCATCAGATAATGTGGTCGAGGTTAGGCAGATCAAACGAAGGGTTAACGGCAATCTTGAGAAGACTGCCACCTTCGTCCTGACGTTCGACACTCCGACGTTGCCGAAATCCATTAAAGCCGGATATCTAAATTTGAATGTTCGTCCGTATGTCCCGGACCCGATGCGCTGTTTTAAGTGCCAGCGGTTCGGGCATACGACGGCGAACTGTAAAGGCAACGCCACTTGTGGGAAATGTGGAAAACCGGCTCATGAACCGGGTGCAAGTTGCACCCTCCCACAGGTGTGCATAAACTGCTCCGGGTCACATCCAGCCTGGAGCAGGGAGTGTCGAGTGTACCTTGAAGAAAAGAAGGTACAGGAGTTGAAGACTAAGGAAAGAATATCCTTTGGCGAGGCGAAGAAACTGTTTAAGGCGCTGGCGCCACCGGTCTTCGCCACTAGCTTCGCCAAAACGTTGTCAACTCCCGTCAGGAAGGAGAGCGTTGCTACGCAGACGACCGTTGTGGACGCGGGCACGAGCATGACATGCTCGTGCCAGTGCAAGTGTGGTGCGCAGCCCACTAAGGTCCTAACACCAAGGACCGCGGTCGTCGGTAGTAGCGCTTCTGCTAACCCGACCACTACCGCAGCAGGGTCATCAAGTCCACCAGCCAAAGCACGGCCATCCGCTCCAGTAGCTGCAGCCGCGGTTGGCTCTGCAACAGCAGAAGCAGCACCCATGGCAAAAGCCACATCTCCACCTATAGTAGCAGCAGAAACGCCATCTGCCGGAAGCGGATGGCAGTTAGTGCAGAAAGTTCGGGGTCCGAAGTTCAAACACACGGACCCCACTGTGTTCTTGAAGTCCCCTTCTACTTCCCCACCCAGTTCCCCAACTGGAGGGGAGAAGAAGGGGGGAAGGCCTCGGCGGAAGAAAGATCCGCAAGATGCCGAGGCCTTAGAACAAATGTCGTCTTCGGACCCCGAAGATGACGTTATGCTGGTGGACGTAGACCCTGGTTCCGTTCCTCAGCAGACATCAGACCCTGACCCACCCGACCCGGGGCGGGTGGTTTTAAATAGGTAGAATGGCTCCCATACTTCAGTGGAACGTAAACGGCTTTCAGGCTCACAAAGAGGAAGTCCAACTCTTAGCACGGTCTAATCCATTGTGTCTCTGTCTCCAGGAGACACATTTTAGACCACAACATCAGCCAGTGCTAAGAGGTTATGACATATTCCGGAAGGACGATACCGAGGGTGATCGAGCGAAGGGCGGAGTGGCCATGTTTGTTCGGAACACAGTCCACTCCGAACCCATTCCTCTCACCTCTGATCTACAAGCAGTAGCGGTGAAAATACATGGTAAAATCCAAATGACCGTATGCTCTGTCTATCTGCCACCCAGTGAGTCAGTCGGCTACGACGACCTGGTTGGCATTATACGACAACTCACTCGGCCCTTTCTCCTTTTGGGAGATTTCAACGCCCACAGTGCGTTGTGGGGTTCCACCACCGACTGCCCCAGGGGCCGAGTGGTTGTTAGATTGATAGAGCAGGAGGAAATTTGTATCCTGAATATACCCCGCAGGGGCCTGGTACGCAAGTGCCAGGTACGGGTTTGGCGAACCCGCGGTGCCCGAGCTGGAAACTTGTGAGCGCCGCAAGTTTCCCACACCGTAAACTCCTACCATGCTTCAACGACCACCGTAGGGCGTGGCGGTGGAACGTTGTGTGCCTAGGAGAACGGGGATCTTGGCTTCATCGCCCGGATCGCGAGGACGGAACAAACCTCTATAAAAAACCCCTCAACCTCAAGGTCAGCCACGTGCCGAGGAGGTGTATGGGTGGAGAGGAAATTCACTCGCTAACGTGCAACCTCAGGGGCACCTGCGCACCCCTGTTGTATAAGCATTTCTTCTTATACTGGTTTATACTCGTGGGAACAAAAATACCTTCCACAAAAAAACCAAAAAACCCCTGCGGCCCGGGTGTGTCGCAGGTAAATAAAAACACACCCAGTTCTTACAAACGGGCTAGGGTTGAAAGCCCTCCCCCGGATGTAGACAGTAACAGCAAGGGTTGTAACATTGACAATGCCTTCGTTATTATGACAAGGGTGGAGGGATCTTTTGAGAAGGTCTCTCCATTCTATGTTCAGAAAGGTTTAGAGGGTATTGCGGGTACCCTCAAATCTGTAAAAAAGCTGAGGAATGGGACACTGCTTATGGAAACATCCACCCAGAGGCAGGCTGTCCAACTCCTTAAGTGCGAGAAGCTCGGGGAGTTCGCAGTGAAGTGCGAACTCCATAAAACTCTAAATTCAAGTAAAGGTGTCATCACCAGCAGGGACCTTATGGATTTAGAGACCGAGGAACTCCTTAAGGAGTGGTCAACAGAACATGTGGTCGAGGTTCGTCAGATTAAACGAAGGGTTAACGGCAGTCTTGAGAAGACAGCCACCTTCGTCCTGACGTTCGACACTCCAACGTTGCCCAAAAACATCAAGGCAGGGTATTTGAACTTGAATATTCGCCCGTATGTACCGGACCCAATGCGCTGCTTTAAGTGCCAGCGGTTCGGTCATACGACGGCCACCTGCAAGGGCAACCCCACCTGTGGGAAGTGCGGAAAGGCGGCTCATGAGCCAGGCACGAGCTGCACGCTCCCACAGGTGTGTGTCAACTGCTCCGGGGCACATCCAGCCTGGAGCAGAGAGTGTCGATTGTATCTGGAGGAAAAAAAGATACAGGAGTTGAAAAACGAAAGAGCGGATTTCTTATGGCGAAGCCAAAAAGAAATATAAGGCTCTGGCTCCACCAGTCTTCGCTACCAGCTTCGCGAAGACGTTATCAACTCCCGTCAGGAAAGAAAGTATTGCTACCCAGACGTCCGTTGCGGACATGGGCACAAGTCCAATGTGCTCATGTCAGTGCAGATGTGGTGCCACACCCATCAAGGTCATTACACCTAGGACCTCGCACGTCGGTAGCAATACTCTGACAACACCGACCACATCGACAGCAGGTTCAGCATGTCCACCAGCAAAGACACTGCCATCCGCTACAGCAGTGGGTCCCTCTGCAGCAGCAGAAGCGGCCCCTGAAGCAGAAACAGCAACTGCAAAAGTAGTGATAACGGCAACGCCATCTGCCGGTAGCGGATGGCAAACAGTGCAAAGGGTAAGGGGTCCGAAATTTAAGCTGACGGACCCCGCTATGTTTGTGAAATCCCCTCCGACTTCTCCTCCCAGATCCCCTTCTGGAAAGGAGAAGAGGAGGGACAGGCCTCGGTGGATGAAAAATCCGCAAGACCCCGAGGCCTCACAACGAAAATCGTCTTCGGACACCGAAGACGATATCATTCTGGTGGACGCACCTTGTTCCGTTCCTCAGCAATCAGAGAAGGAAGACCCACCCGATCCGGGGGGGGTGGTGGTTTTAAATAGGTAGAATGGCTCCCATACTTCAGTGGAACGTAAACGGTTTCCAGGCTCACAAAGAGGAAGTCCAGCTCTTAGCACGGTCTAATCCATTGTGTCTCTGTCTCCAGGAGACACACTTTAGACCACAACATCAGCCTGTGCTAAGAGGTTATGACATATTCCGAAAGGACGATACCGAGGGTGATCGAGCGAGGGGCGGAGTGGCCGTGTTTGTTCGGAACACTGTCCACTCCGAACCCAGTCGCTCTCACCTCTCATCTACAAGCAGTAGCGGTGAAAATACACGGTCCAATACAACTGACCGTATGCTCTGTCTATCTGCCACCCAGTTTGTCCGTCGACTACGACGACCTGGTTGGCATTACACGACAACTCACTCGGCCCTTTCTCCTTTTGGGAGATTTCAACGCCCACAGTGCGTTGTGGGGTTCCACCACCGATTGCCCCCGGGGCCGAGTGATTGGTAGATTGATGGAGAGGAAATTTGTATCCTGAATACAGGGCAAATGACTCATTTCACCACTGCTACCGGTACGTCTTCTGCCATTGACCTTTCCTTGTGTTCTCCCTCAATCGCAGACTCCGTGCTATGGGAGGTGGATCGCGACCTACATGGAAGCGACCACTTCCCTATTTGGTTGCACGTCGAGTGCGATCGTGGGGGAGGAAATAACCGGCGCAAATGGAACGTCAGTTGTGCAGATTGGCAACTCTATTGCCGCTCTGTACAACTGCAACTTGTAGGCAGTATACAAGAGAAGGTGAATCACTTCACGGAAGTGATTCACCGTGCAGCTGACGTTTCCATGCCGAAAAGCTCCGGAACGCTGCGAAGGACGCCCGTCCCCTGGTGGAACGACGAATGTCGTTCCGCTATTCAGGGTCGCAGACGGGCGTTGCGGCGTTTTAGGTTGTATCCTACATCCGACAACCTGGCAGCGTTCCGTATAGCAAGAGCTAAGGCGCGCCGTGTTATTAAGGAGAGTAAGAAGAGGTCATGGCAGAACTTTGTGAGCACTATCAATCGTTCCACACCTTCGTCGAAAGTATGGGAGTCCATTCGCCGGATATCTGGAAGGTACTCCCGCGCACCAGTATCTGGGTTACTGGATCATGGACGTATTATTACTGACGAACGAAGCATAGCGCAGATGATGGCGGAGAACTTCGCCGCCATCACTTCGTCCGATAACTTTGACCCTCGGTTTCAGCGACGTAGAGTCGCTGCCGAGAGGCGCCCGCTGTGCTTCGATTCGTCGAATTCAGAGGCCTACAACTGCCCATTCACATCTTGGGAGCTGGAGAGTGCGTTGAACAGCGCAAATGACACTGCTCCAGGGCCTGATTTGATCCAGTACCAGATGCTGAGGCATCTCAGCAAGGATGCTAAAAAGTACCTTCTAGATATTTTTAACGACATTTGGACCGGAGGACACTTCCCCGACTCGTGGAAAGAAGCAACATTAATTCCCATTTTAAAACCTGGCAAGGACAAATTGTTGCCAGGTAGTTATCGTAGTATTGCCTTGACTAGCTGCGTGGGGAAGACACTGGAGAGGATGGTGAATCGCCGCCTCGTCTGGTGTCTTGAATCCCGTAATCTCCTGAGCCGCTTTCAGTGTGGATTCAGGAAGTTCCGTTCCACCTTGGACAACCTGATCCTCCTGGAGGCGGCAATACAGGATGCGTTCATACGCAGCCAACACCTCGTGGGTGTTTTTTTCGATCTTGAAAAGGCTTACGATACTACCTGGCAGCATGTTATTTTAAAATCAGTTACATGAATGGGGTTTTAGGGGTAACCTACCCCGTTTTTTAAAATCATTTTTATCTGGTCGTTGCTTCCGGTACCGAGTCGGTAGGTGAAGTGTCTGATCTTTTTATTCAGGAAAACGGTGTCCCTCAGGGGTCAGTTTTAAGCGTGACCCTATTTGTTATCGCAATTAACAGTATATCTTTGGTTATAAGGAGTCCCATTCGGTTCTCCTTATATGTGGACGATTTTTTAATTTTATTGCATCGTCCAGCCTGAGAAGCGCAGAGCGGCAGCTGCAACTCGCGCTGAACAGGCTGGATGATTGGTCAGTGCACACCGGTTTTCGATTCTCTGCCGAGAAAACCCGGTGTGTACTTTTTACTCGTAGCAGAAGTCTTTTAGCTGAGCCTCACCTTACCTTGAGGAACACCGTTTTAAGTTTTACTGAAACAGTTAGATTTCTGGGCCTCATTTTCGACACCAGGCTTAACTGGCTTCCACATCTTAAAGATGTGAAAGCCAGGGCCTTAAAAGCTCTTAATATTTAAAATGTCTGTGCGGCAGGTCGTGGGGCGCTGATCGCTCCTGCCTGCTACAGTTTTATCGAGCCTTTGTACGGTCGCGTCTCGAGTATGGTTGTATCGTATATGGTTCGGCACGGGACAGTTATCTTCGGATACTGGATAGTGTCCACCATGCAGGAATTCGGCTCGCCACTGGTGCATATCGCACCAGCCCTATTGTCAGCATTTGTGCTGACTCGGGCGAGCCACCACTTACCATCCGCCGGCAACTCCTCATGTGCGACACTATACGCATATTGCCATAACACCTGGCAGTTCCCGTGTACGACATAGTTCTGCCATCCCAGCTACGAGCGGCTCTATGCCAACCGGCATAGAGCCCACTAAACCGTTCAGCTACCGTACGAAGGCTATTTTAGAACATTACGGATTTGAGCTTCCCTCTTTTTATCGCCAGGGGTTGGAGTAAATCCCCTCCCTGGCTTTTAAAGAGGCCCAGATTAATTTTAGAACTGTCACGGCATAACAAACTGCTAACCGCTGACAGTGTTTTTATTCATATTTTTACTGATATTTTAAATCAATATCACACTTTCACCCCGGTGTATACGGATGGGTCTAAGCAGGCTAACAGTGTAGGCTGTTCAATAGTGTTCCCTCGAGCGACTTACAAATACAAGATGGATAGCAGGTGCAGTGTTTACACTGCGGAGTGCTATGCCCTGCTAAAGTCGCTCCAGCATATGAAGGCACGCCGCGACAAGAAGTACCTCATATGCTGTGATTCCCTTAGTTGCATTCAGGCATTAGCAACTATGTACCCAGCAGACCGTCTAGTCCAGGACATCCAGGACGCCCTCCTTTCCCTCCAATCTTGTGGGAAGGAGGTGGCATTCTGCTGGGGTACCAGGCCATGTGGGAATCAGGGGGAACGAGGCAGCTGATGAAGCTGCCAAGTTGGCCTGTGACAAGGTCCGAATCGACTTTGACCCGGTCCCAAAGTCAGACCTTGCCTCGGCGGCGAAGAGATTTGTTTTTGATGTTTGGCAGAGGCAGTGGCTGGAAGTTGAGCATAACAAGCTCCGGCAGGTCAAACCGACCGTTCAGCCGTGGAGCAGCTCCTTCCAGCAGGCGAGGAGTGGATGAGGTTCTCCTTACTCGCCTCCGTATAGGGCACTGTCCTCTGACACATGGTTTCCTTCTCCGCCGAGAGGACCCTCCGGAATGTGATGCTTGTGGCGTACCTTTGACGGTACTCCACATTTTAACCGAATGTGTATTGTTTTTAGATCTAAGGGCAGACGTTGGCTTAGGCCACGATCTGTCCCTTATTTTAAGCGATGACCGTGACAACGTGGCTAAGGTTTTAAAGTTTTTGTTGCTTGGCCGGTCTTGTCCCAAAAATTTTGGGCAGATCGGCCTAGGTTCTAGTTTGGATTGGTGGCCGTGTACAACCACCAATCCAAGTACTGTTTTTATTTGTGACACTGATTATATGGCTGGCCCTTTTACAGCCAGCCAGCTAATTTGTTTTTTAACCTGGTTGGCCCATTTACAGCCAACCAGTTAATGTATTATATTTTAGTCACAGTTTTATATTTTATGTTGCCGTCTGTGTGGCCGAACCTCTTATACAGTCGGCCAGGCAGACGGTATTTTAGTTAGTATGTTAGTATTTTATTGTGCTGTCTCTGTGGCCGACCCCTTTACAGTCGGCCACACAGACGGCAATTTCGCCACGTTGTCACGCCTGGTTTTTGTTAGGGCGCTAATGACCCCGCTGTCGACGCGCCCTAAAAACAACAACAACAACAACAACAACGTATCCTGAATATAGGGCAAATGACTCATTTCACCACTGCTACCGTTACGTCCTTCTGCCATTGACCTTTCCTTGTGCTCCCTCTCCATCGCGGACTCCATGCATTGGGAGGTGGATCGCGACCTACATGGAAGCGACCACCTCCCTGTTTGGATGCACGTTGAGTGTGAGCGGGGAGGAGGTAATAACCGGCGTAAATGGACGTCAGCGGTGCAGATTGGCAGCTCTTCTGCCGTTCTGTACTGCTACAACCCTGTGGCAGTATACAGGAGAAGGTGAATCACTTCACAGAAGTGATTCACCGTGCAGCTGACGTCTCCATGCCGAAAGGCTCCGGAACGCTGCGGAGGACGCCCATCCCCTGGTGGACCGACGATTTTCGTTCCGCCATCCAGGGTCATAGACGGGCGCTACGTCGTTTTAGGTTGTGCCCTACAACTGACAACCTAGCAGCGTTTCGTATTGCTAGAGCTAAGCGTCGAGTTATTAAAGACAGCAAGAAAAGGTCATGGCAGAACTTTGTGAGCACTATTAATCGTTCCACTCCTTCGTCAAAAGTATGGGAGTCCACCCGCCGTATATCCGGAAGGTACTCTCGCCCACCAGTATCTGGGATTACTGGATCATGGACATATATTACCGACGAACGAAGCATAGCGCAGCTGAAGGCGGAGAACTTCGCCGCTGTCACTTCATCGGCCAACTTCGAACCTCGGTTCCAGCGACAAAGATTGCTGCCG
>JARYHS010009524.1:0-10294 GCA_031002005.1 Vandiemenella viatica | reverse complement strand
ACGATTTTCATCACCAATAAAATAAATTTGCAAACATTGATGATCAGCGACGGGGTATGGCAATAACGAACCAGCTTGATGATAAATCTGGCCCTGAATCTATAACATGTATGCAATTTTAGGTAGATGTTGGATCACAATTTTTAAAACTATCGAATACTTTATGATTCATATTGATATAAACGTGGGACAATCCTGTTGATGTATTTACCTTAAACGTCGGCATAAAATTATCTCTAATAATTTTAGTAGCACCAAAAGAAGCCATTTGAAATGCTAAATTGTATTGTTGAATATGGCTCAAAAAGTGCTTCAACGTTTGAGATGTCCCAAAAATAAATGAATACAATGGTTCGGGTGGAGTTTTCTAATGCTGGCAATCTCACTTTGCCATTAGCACAACACATGCTGGGCGTTTCACCTGGAAAGTTAGCCGCATCACAATGTGGACATATTGCGTCCATCATTCCAATGTATCCATACATACTATAATCAATTTGACTGTTGTAATTAAAAGCAGCACGCGTCATTTCAGCCAAAACAGCACGACGTATTCGTGATCGCCGTGAAAGATTCAGAACAGGTACAGGGTCAACAGATCTATTTCGTGCATTACGTTCACGCTGCGATGCATTAGCTTGTGCGCGTTCGTCTGCAGTCTGTGATCGTCTTAGTAATGCCACATCATTTGCATTACGCGTTCGCCGACCTATATTTGCTCTCCTGGCTCGTGCCATTTTTCCTTCATATAAAAAAGAATAAATCAAATTAAAAACAAATTGCTACATTAATAGTGGTGTATCAGTATTTATACATGTGTGTGTATGTGTGTATGGAAATATATATGACTGCATAAATCAATGTATATAAAAATATCATTAAATAATTCATTTTTAAATCGACGTGCATCCATCTGTTACAAAAGAATAAAACACCCATATGCACACAATATGTTTACATGCATGTAATTCAATTCAACAGTTCAAAACTTACCGTTTGTGTAAATGCGTTTGACAATTTAATTCAAATAAAGCCTGTAAACGATATGAAACACCGACGGCTCGCTAAAAAACTGAGAAAGGTACAGGCACACATATACATAGTACATTTGAACAATTCCAGTCTCTCCGTTTGTATGAATGCACTCAACAATATGTTTAAAAATATAAACACAAAGCAATAATTATCCCTGACAATTTGCTTTAATCTAAGCAGGTCCAAATTGAAATGACCGTATGAATGACATAACAACATGATTGCCTGTCAACACTGAAAATAGTTTCAATTTGACAGCATAATCCCCATTAACAAAATCATCCGCCATTTATTGAATTCATTTGTTACAAAGAATGTGATAAATGAACAACCACTTGACAGATTTTGTGCAAACTTCACATAAACCATCTACTAAATAGCCCGAACAAAGCCTAAACATTTGGTTTGGATAGGTGAGCCCATTCTTTAGTTATAAAATTACAACGAAAAGTGGCATTGATTTTTATATATATAGATAACCATATAACTAGACAAATTTTGGGTGAACCTGCCCGGGCGGGCGCGGCGGGAGGTGGCCACCCTTCCTCACAGCGGACCCGTACATCATGTAGGTCGGTATACCGGCGCATATAACCGCTTACTAGCGCAATGAAATTCCGGTCTTCAGTGCGGTCCTAAAAATGCGGTTACCGGTAATAGGTCCCGGTCGGGAAACTCCGGTAAACCAATACGCGGTCCGCGCTTTTAGACCGGCGAATTGCGGTATTTCGGTCCGCAGTGGGGAAGGGTGGCCACCTCCCGCCGCGCCCGCCCGGGCAGGTTCACCCAAAATTTGTCTTTGATGAGCTGCTATTAACAAATGACCTTTGGCCAAACATTGCCAAGAGCTTAGTTCCAGCCACCAGCTATACTGATGGCACATTAAAAATCAAGTATGTGTGGTGAGCACTGAGATGTATTGTAAAGACATGCTATCATCTGCCTATCATGTAACACCTTAGTGTGGACGTCGTGTGTCGGGTCCCTTTCCTGCAGTTACTTGTATGTATGTGGTAACTTATGAAATTGTGGTATATGCATGGACATATGTGTGTGTACTTGTTCCTGTGTGGTTATGTGTGTAATTATGGTGGTAGGAGTCTACTTGAGATGTTTCCATCAGTGGCCACCTATGTAGATGTAATCATTTGGGTACTGATGAGCACCGAGGTTTGTGGCAAAGAAATGAAATATTTCGCACATCCTGTAACTATTCAGTCTCGACCTAGGGTGTTCAGTCATCTGTGTGTATGCATGGACATGTGAGTGTATGTCTTTCTATGTGGCTGTGTGTCTATCACGATAGGATTATATTCGACTTTGAGATTTCACAATGACTGGCTAGCTATGTGTTGATGTAATTAATTGATAATGTGATAAGTACTGAGGTGTATGGCAAAAACATGTCATCCTTTGCACACACTCTAACGTCTGTCTGATGGTTTTTTGGTCAGTTATGTTTGTGTGTGAGGTCTAGTATGAGTATGGGAGTTATGATATTTGTCTGATGACCATGTGACTACTGATACTCGTGGTACGTGGGGCAAATATTACTGAATAGCAGAAAAGGCTTGTGGCGTGGGATAGAGGTGGTGCTGATCATGTGAACAGATTTGTACATATTACCAGCGATACTGAATGGCAGAGAGGTCTGTAGTGTGAGTTAAATGATATGATTTTGATGTGAGGAGTTTGTTACTTGGAACACATGTTAATGATGATTTTTTTTCGTCAGTCTTGAGCCATGGGGGTTCTGTCCCACTTTTTCTTTTCCATGATTGGGCTCGTTGTTGTGTTGAGCTCGCTGTAGGCATGGATATATGTGTCTGTGTGCGTAAGTATGGTGATACCTTCCTTAAACTCATTTATCTGGACGTATGAATTGCTGTTCCTCCCATATGTTTGTGCTTGTGTGGAGACGTATGGGTTTGTGGGTGAGACCTAGTATGAATATGGAGGTTATGATATCTGTCTGATAGACAAGTGTCTATTGTAACTCATGGTACCTGGGTCACATGTTACTAAATGACAGAAAGGGTTGCGGTGTGGGAGAGATGTGGCTGTGATTTCAAACTTCACACATCCTGTAACTCTTCAGGTTTTTCCTCCAGTTATGTGTGGTGATGAATGGAACTGTTTGAATGCATTGACATGTTAGTGTGTATGTGTGTCTTTCTATGATTTTGGCCAGTCATGGGTGTTCTGTTCCACTTTTTCGTTGCCATGATTGGGCTAGTTGTTGAGTCGAGATCGCTATAGGCATGGAAATGTACGTGTGTATGCGTCTCTATCTCTGTGTGTGTTTTTTTTGCGTAAATATGGAGATACCTTCCATTATCTCGTTTGTCTGGATGTATGATGTGCTGTTCCTGCACTTATGCTTGTGTGTAGGTGACATATGGATTTGTGGGTGAGACCTAGTATGAATATGGGAGTTATGATATCTGTCTGATGACCAAGTGTCTACCTGCTACTCGTGGTACATGGGGGTCACATGTTACTGAATGGCAGAAAAAGCTTAGGTGTGGGATAGACGTGTTGGTGCTGATGTGAACAGTTTTGTACCTAGCACACATGATACTGGATGATAGTGAGGTCTAGTAGTGTGAGATAAATGAGATGATGCTGATGTGAAGAGTATGGTACCTGGAACATATGTTACTGATGATTTTTTGGTCAGTTATGAGTCATGGGGGTTCTACCCCACTTTTTCGTCGCCATGATTGGGCTGGTTGTTGTGTCTAGCTTGCTGAAGGCATGGAAATATGCGTCTCTCTCTGTGTCTGTATGCGTAAATATGGTGATACTTTCTATAAACACGTCTGTCTGGACGAATGATTTTGCTGTCCCTCCACTTATGTTTGTTTGTGCTAGTGTATTGAGATGTATGGATTTGTGGGTGCGACCTGATGGTCAAGTGTCTATTGCAACTCATGGTACCTGCGTCACTTTTTTTTACTGAATGGTAGAAATGGTTGCGGTGTGGGAGAGACGTGTTGATGGTAAATGTAATCAACTGGGCGTGATGAACACTATTTATGGTATAAACACTTAGGTTTATTGTGAAAACATGCCATCTTTTGCACACCTTCTATCTCGCCAGGCTGATGATATGTAAGGAGACTTCTGTTTTTCAGCCAGTCATGATGCAAGAGAGTACTACACCACTTTTTTGTTTCCATGATTGGTACCGGTAGTTGTGTTGAACTCTCTGTAGTCTTGGACATGTGTATCTGCGTCTCTCTTTGTGCATGTAAGCGTAAGTATGGTGATACCTCGTCTAGTCTGATGATTTTGGTAACGATAGTTCTGTCCAGTTAATCAGTGGTAACGACAATTCTGCCCCCACTTCATCGTTTCCATGATGCTTGCTGTTAGTTCTGTCGACCTCGCTGTATGTATGTACAAGTGTGTGCGTGTGTCTACTTCCTCTGTTAATTTGAGTCTAAAATATATGGTTATATTTTTTTTTTTTGTAACAGTTTAACGTCCCTTTTTAACAACGTGGTCTTTAGAGACGGGAAAGGATGGGGGCAAGGAATGGGAAGGAATTCGGCCATGGCCTTTTGAAGGAAGCATCCCGGCATTCACCTGGAGTGATTTGGGGAAACCATGGAAAACCGAAATCTGGATGCCCGGACGGGGATTCGAACCGCCGTCCTCCCTGAATGCGAGGCCAGAACGCTATCCGTTACACCACCACGCTCGGTTATATGGTTATAGAATTATGCTCACCATCAACGTGTGCTTCTAACCATTGCTTCAGGGCTTAGGCAATCTCCCATTTGACTGTACTCTTTACAGTTTACTGCCGGTTGTGTTGGCATACGAATTGTGTTTCTCACGTTTTTCACTACATAAAAATCATTTAACAGAGAGGGTGATGAGGGAATGTACCAGAGAAGCGAAGGACTTGGATACAAACCCACAATCAGACCATTGTTTGTAAATAGTGTAGTATGGAGTCCAAATTTTTAGTACATCAAATGCAAGGTGCAAAATATGGCAGCAAGATTTATTAGTGGGAAATATTCAACAAGTGCCTTAATAAAGGAACTGGCCTGGATGTCATTGGGAGATTGGAAGAGTGTCAGGGGCTGTATGTGGTGTATAATGCTGTTAGAATGGATATTGGAGGAATAATTCTGAGTGGTGTATGGAGCCTAAGTTGGCAATGACCACAATCTGGCATTAGACTTTAGATGATGAGGCCTGAGTGGATAAAATATCCAAACACCCACTTTGATCTAACAATTTACGACAATTCAAGCGTGGGTACTATCTTCGGCGCAATAGAACTAGTGTCTGCACCTATGGATACTTGTCGATGTGTGGGGGTCTTCTATGAAAATGTGGGTTATGATGTCTGTTTGATGACCAAGTTAGCTAACGGCATTATGTCACTTTTATCGTGGTTAGTTGGATGAAGCATGCAATTATAAACAAATGTCACACTTGGTCCTGAATCCGAAGGTTGGCGTTAGATGGGAACATTTTAAACCGAATGGAGAACTCCCCTGGGTCCTGATTTATTGAAAAATAATTTCCTGGAAAAGGGGAGAATTTTCCTGGAAAACTGCAGTAGAACGACCTTAAATGGACATTTTGGTACCTGGCTACTGATTAGCAGAAGACTCTGCGAATTTTTGGTTTACTTTAACGCACGAAAAAAAGGTAACTGATCAGGGATTGGAGTGGGAATCATTGGAAAACAGAATGAAGTTTGGGGAAGTGTTGTGGGTATGTTGGCGATGAGGCTAGAGGTGGATCTTGGTGAAAGAATTAGGAATAGTGCACTGGATTTCTTCTATAAGGGAGTGTGTAAATCTTCTATATCTCCACCTTGGTCACAGGCGATGGTCTCAGGCATGTTCTGTGCTTAGCGTGACTCGATTTTTTTATCACATAGGACTGGCGTACTTAGATTCCCCAGGTGTGAAATTAGTAAGATTAACAGACGGTATTTCGTTCCTGGAACATAAGTGCTGTACTGTAAAATACAGTTAAAGGTGTCAATCACTGATGTGTCACAAGGGATTTATTGGAATTTTAGACAAAGTACAGCTAAGGACACTCAATTTGTGATTGCTTACGAAAGCATAACAGAATTGATACATAGATTGGCCTGGATAGACAAACGACAAAGGTTTGACCTGGATGGCAACAATTACGAGCCTGGTTTTCAAATCGACAACTTTGCTTTAGTTTAGAGGCTCTCAACCAATCGAGGTTATACTTACATCCATCAGTAAACCCCTTCAATGCCTCTTTGAGTCCAAAAAGTGTCTGTGTTTCATTACACATAATTTAATACATCCTTTAAAATACACGGAATGTAGGTGACACTCGCGAGCTATATTAAATTGTTTATAACGAATCCAACATGATGTGACTAATTGAGTTTGTTTCCCGTCTCTTCGTCGGTGTATTAATTTTTAATGTCTGCCTGCTTCGATGAACGGAATTTTTTTATGGTTTTCCCTACCTTCATCGGTGAATGTCTCTCGGTTTCAATGAAAGGATTTCACCATTGATGGGTTTTTGAGGCTACGAATTTTGAAAGGAATAACGTATGTGTGGTATTGCTATACTTTATCACAATAATTTCATTTTTTAAACTTTTTAACGTCTCTCTAACAACCTGGCATTTTGAGATGGGGAAAGGATGGGGAGCAAGGAATGGGAAGGAATTCGGCCATGTCCTTTTGAAGGAAGCATCCCGGCATTCACCTGGAGTGATTTGGGGAAACCATGGAAAACCCAAATCTGGATGACCGGAAACGCCGTCCTCTCGAATACAAGGTCAGAACGCTAAAACAGGTACTTTTTTTTAACGTCTCTCTAACAACGTGGTCTTTAGAGACGGGGAAAGGAATGGGAATGAATTCGGTCATGGCCTTTTGAAGGTAGCATCCCCGGCATTCACTTGGAGACACACAATTTCATTACCCCTAATTTTGAAATTTGTCCTGGTGGAGGAACATCAAAGAGGCACCGGCTGCGGGATGTAATCAGCCATATGCTATATGGAAGGCTCTAAACAGACTAAGAACTGAAGTGTCCCGATGTAAATATAATATTTAAAAAATGGGGGTACACTAATGACAACGATCTATGTGAATGTGGTGAGCTTCAGAACCCACAACATCTTCTGATATGCAGGAATCTCCCTGAAACCTGCAATATCGACGACCTTTACAGGGCAAACGAGAAGGCCATCAAGATTGCGGAATTCTGGTCACATTCTATATAATTGTGTTTATAGTTAATATTAATTAATTAATGTTATTTGTTTTTTCAACTTGTTATGTCCTGGACACGAGAAATATAAATAAAAATATAAATACCCCTAATTTAATACATCCTTTAAAATACACGGACTGTAGGTGACACTCGTGAGTTATATTATATTGTTCATAATGAAAAAGTGAGTTTGTTTCCCGTCTCTTCGTCGGTGAATTAATTTTTAATGTCTGCCTGCTTCGATGAACGGAATTTATGTTAACAGCGAGGTCTTTAGAGACGGGAAAGGATGGGAAGGAATTCGGCCATGGCCTTTTGAAGGTAGCATCCCCGGCATTCACCTGGGGGAAACCATGGATGCCTGGAACCTCCGTCCTCCCGAATGAGAGGCAAGAACGCTAAATAATTTCATGAAAACAGGTACACATAGAATTTATATCTGGAGTTTATGACTTTTTTTCCCGTTAAAAGGAAACATTTATGCTTTTCGAGGCGTGGAAATTACGTAACTTTGCGGCTTTTCCACAAAACACTTAAACACCGCGGCCGGACTCGAAGTCTTTAGAGACGGGAAAGGAAGGGGGCAAGGAATTCGGCCATGGTCTTTTAAAGGAAGCATCCCGGCATTTGCCTGGAGTGATTTTGGAAACCATGGAAAACCCAAATCTGGATGCCCCGGAACCGCCGTCCTCCCGAATGCAAGGCCAGAACGCTAAATAATTTCATGAAAACAGGTACACATAGAATTCTTACTTGGTTTTATATCTGGAGTTTATGACTGTTTTTTTCCATATCGAACGTTAAAAGGAAGAATGTATGCTTTTCAAATTATTTTTTTAGGCGTGGAAATTATGTAACTTTGCGGCTTTTTCACAAAACACTTAAACACCGCGGCCGGACTCGAACCGGCGACCTAGCCCCAACACTGCCGAGGTCGTTTTAATGTGGACTTTTTTTGTTTTTAGTAAATACATATTTCGTCACGCTTAGTAAACAGAGATAACAGTCGTTGAAACAGTGTACACATTTCGCAAAGCGCGCCGGAAATACTGCCACCGAACGCCATCTAGCCGTCACCAAATGAACTAACGGCAAAGAAATTAAGCCCTTGGGAGATGGTGCCATCTGGGCGGGCGGTCGAGGAACTAACGGCGGCCATCTTGGTCACCCCAAACGGGGGCGGCCATGTTGTGACGTCACGCGACCGTGCTGCCACCTGGCGGTGTTCCAGGTCCATCCTTGTCTTCCTACTTAGGTAGTATTGCAATTTTGTAGGTGTACACTTTTTTACGTTATAATGATCACTCGGGTGTTGTTCGCAGTCAGTGTGTGAGTGAGAACCACAGTAATAGTAATACTAATATAAATACGGAAGTAAGTCTCTGTCTTTTTGTTACGTTTTGACGACTAAATGGCTATATCGTTGTGATGGAATTTTATAAGGAAAGCTGTATGAAGGGCACAGGATATTTTTTCCACTATGATTAACAGTTGTAGTCACGAAATTTTGAGATCTTATCGAATAGTGACAGAAATATGTTGGAAATTGATTCTCTTCAAGAGACAGGTTCGACGGTAGAATGATATAGTGATAGCTTTCCTGTCATATTATGCAGACTCGATATTGTTTGGGACCAATCCTTTGTTACCTACAACTTTCTATATTTAATTCTGGCAAAAAAATTCTTAATCCACGCGTACGAAGTCGCGGGTACGAGGCTAGTATATACATATATATGAATTTAATCAACTATATAACGTGGAAGAAGCTTTTGCAACTTAGCACAATCCCCATACGATAGAAAATCTAGTATCCATTAAAGCAGTCACTGAGAGATGTATGCGACTAATTAAAAAAAAATAGAATTAACATGCCGAGAGAGTTAATAACAATAACAAATGCATTTAGGGCTGGATGAGGATACACATAAAACGCGTTAATTATGCTTCGAATACCATTGACACAGTTGCAGAGGTACCATAAGGTAATACTACATTAAGAAAACGTAAAAATTTAGAGGATACTTTTGATAACACAATGACACAGGCAGATTATAAAATTTGATATACAGTAAAAGAAGGAACTTAAAGAAATTATATAATTAAATAAAGGACACTGCTAACACAGTAGAATACAAAATCTGATTCTTGGAGGTCAGTAGAAGGAATCGTAAGATAAAGAACAATTACTACTCCGATGTTTTTGACGAAAAGTTTGAAGAAGAAAATGAGTATTCATGGTTGGGATCTCCTTTAACAGATACCCATTAGATAAAAAAGATAATAAAATTGGGTACAAATATTCAGCACATAAGTAGACGCTTTGAGGAAGTAGAGAGCGACATCGAAAACAACGAGACTTTAAATCTGCAACACTAATGTAACACCTGTGGATGAGCGGAACTGAATTATTACCGTAAAGCAACAACAACAAAATAAACGGTGTCACAATGTGGGTTGATTATTTGAATTCTGCCAAGCAGTGACTAGGAACTAGATAATTTCATAATTTACTTACTTGTAGAGTCTATCGTTACTGGGTAGAAAGATGAGGAATTCTATCGATACTAATGAAAAACCAGTTTGGGCACGTCATCTGTCACGCTGTGAACTCAAGCGCCCGGCATTTGTTACCGAACTAACATCGGTAAGATTCGTTATTACAAAATCGAGAGTATGCGCCTTATTTAATAACAATTGTATTTAGTTAACCAACTGCAAAGAAATGAATTGCCAAAACACTACGTTTAACACATTGTTTTTGACGGCCTTGGATGTAAGTTTCGTGTAAATGGCAAAGATTATACAATCAAAAAAGATTATCTACATATTTGAACAAATATGATAGGAAGAGGACAGTCTAAATATATATTAAAAAAGTACAAACTTTTGTCTCCTAAATAGATTCACAGCAAGAGAGTCGACCTGCAGTCTCGCTGTCGAACAAATATCTCTAATTTGATGAGAATTGTGTCGTGATGTTATATCTCTTTGCCGACCTCACTGACCTTCACTA